>APFE030146129.1:17499-74851 GCA_000404065.3 Pinus taeda
ATCTATCTGAGCACTACCACTTTAGGAAGGGAAACATTGGTCCATGGACCCATGTTGATGAGCCCAGAAATGGGTAACTATATGGGCTCATTCTACCTATTATTTTCATTTAATCCACCATTTTCAATAGTTTTGTGCATGTTTTTGAATATATTTATGTCAATAGAGTGAATGGGGATAGTCACTTTGCCACATAGTCTAATGAGTGTTTATTACATATTTTTGGACAATTTTGGAAAAGGACCAAGCATTTATGAGTAGAATGGCAGCCAAACTCGAGAAAACTGGGTGAGGACTCATAGGAGGGGTGTCTCCTTCATTAATGACCCCTTCCTCAAGTTCTCCATCAACAGCTCGGAGTACAAAGGCCCACATCAATGATTCCAAGGGGCAACCGAGCAAGTCAAGTAGGGTTGCTGTTATCTCCAGTTTTAGGCAGCTGCGTTCCTTATGTTTAGGAGGACTGTTGGGAGTCCCCACTTGTATAAATAAAAAGGCTTCAAGCCTTAGTAGTTTTACCATTTTCATAGTATATTTTCGCACTTTTGTGCAACCTTGTACTCAACTCATTTTCGAGCTCTTTTTGAAGACAGTTTTGTGATGTAACTGCTATTTTTGTTGATCAATGAAGATGAATCTAGTTTTGAACTAGCACTGATCCTTTCTAGAGTGCTGAAGCTCTTAGGTTAGGGCCCAACCCAAGCTTCCCAACACTTCCTTTGTGTATTTATATGTTTTTGCTTGCATTCATAGGATAATTTTTGTTGTTTAGGTTAAATCTTGCTTTCGTAAAATAGGTTGCTTTGATGGTTAAAATAGTTGTTCTTGTTTCAAGTTGCTTAAGTAGTTTGCTATAGTAACAGAGAAAGATCCAGAAAGGCTACCAGTAGGTCTTGATCTCCTTTCCCCCTCCTTGGGACCATGATTTGAGGTCAAGGCACTAGTGCTGCCACCAAAAACACAATTTTTTCCCTTTATGAAATTGCTAGTGTGATTTTTTGAGTTAAAAAAGTAGATATTAGTTTGGATTCACATGCTTAGATCCTTTCTTGTTCATTTACCATGGTTTTCTCGTATAATTTTCTGTTCAGCAGGTCTCTGTTTTTAGGTCAGATTTTAGGTCAAAATAGACAAACTCTGTTTTTCGGTTCTTGCTTAGGTTAGTTTTGGGAAGTAAGTGTGCAAGTCACTTGCAGAACACTCCAACTTATCATTTCTCCATAGCACAGCCTGTACCAGTTCATCTCTTAAGATTTCCCTACTCATTCGCCTCATTTTTCCAATTTGCCCTAATTTCTGTGTTTTTGTACAAAGTTGCTTTCTTCCTCTTTGAACAAATCCAACCATCTCTTTCATTCCTGTTCTTCATTGACAAAGTCCTAGACCCTTCAACACCTTCATCCAGCCTTCGTTTCCCTTTTCCCACCATTTTTCCACCTTCAAACCTCCAAAAACCACTTTTGGCCTCCTCTTGTAGATCCTCCTGTAGAACCTCCTGTAGATCCCCTGTAGCCTCCTGCAAAAGTTCATGCGAGCTATTTTTAAAAATCTGATCATAATGGAAGTCTCCAGAAGGGTACAAGGGACTTCTTAGGACCTCTCCACACCTTCCTCATCTTTAGCAAAAGCCAACTCCATCCTCCTTTGCTACCAAACCTCTGCACAGTCACAATCAGTCAAACCATAATCATAATAATTTCACATAAAAATATCCAAAAGTAAAAAATGATGATTTCTTCCCATTTCTCTTCAGAAGTATCTTGAATAAATGCAATTTACCTTTTCAGTAGCCAATGGCACCCATTTTAGTAGTTTCCATCTCTTTTCTTGTAAAATTAGGGTTTTCTAGGGTTTGTGTTTCATTTCAGTTTTCCTTCTCTTTCTGCAAGTAGAATAGCTATTGTAGAGTTAAGTTTCTTCCATCACAATAAAAGCTTCTTCTGAGAACTCATAGAAGTGGGCTTAAGCTCCTAACGAACTTGCGCCAGTTGATCAAGTGATAGACTGCAGTAAGAGCTAGTACTTGTGCATACAACACCATTGCTTCCAAGTTTGTTACAAACTATCGGGTTGATAAAAGTAAAGAACGAAGCCCCAGGAGTTGCAGCATTATTGCTGCAATACTAGAGCTCACCACTCTTTTTGGTGCCATTGCCGGGGAAGCATCAGAGTTTTTTGTGATTACTACTTTGCTTCTATTTTCTACTACAACATTTTGTTAAGTAGTTTATTTCAGCAAGTGTAGATTAGACATTTCTTGCTTTCATTTCAATTCTGCAATTTCATTTCAGCAAGCATAGATTAGACATTTCCTTCTTTCATTTCAATTCTGCAATTTTCATTTCATCAAAGTAGACATTTTCTTCTTTCATTTCAGCAAAGTAGGTACAAGCAGAAAAAGAAACAAAAAAATCACCCAAAAAAAAAGAGATTTCTTTTCATGCCTTGTAGGAACAGAGACAATTCAGGAAAGTTCCTACCTAACACCCCCACCACATCACTGGGTCATCCTTCTCTCTTCTTTGGTGGCAGTGATCCAGAACAAATTATAGGTGAACCTCTAGAGATATACGAAGATCCTATAACAAAAGAAGAGCAAGAAACCATTCGTCCTGAGACCATGGCTAAAAACATAAATGTTAGAGGAAATGGGGAAGGAATAGAAGGTGCCTTTCCTATCCGAGAGACCAATGGGGACACAAAAATGAAAAACATAAGTCCTTCAGCCTTACCTCACTTCCATGCACTGACTACCGAAGATCCTGATGCTTTCTTGTTTGAATTTGTTTTTCTCTGTCGAACCTATGACTATACAAAAGATGAGAAAAAGTTGAAATTGTTCCCTTCTACCCTCAATGATGCAACCTTGCACTGGTTCATTGGGTTACCTGGAAACAGTATCACAACTTGGGCTCAGATGCAACAAGCCTTTAACAACAAATACCAGGACTACTGCATGTCAAAGGATACTAAGGAAGAGATTTTCTGAATGACCATGGGTAGTGATGAATCTTTAGAAGACTATGAAGAGAGGTTTCAACTCTGTTATAAAAGGGCCAGTTTCACACTTGACCCTGAATCTCTGAAGTTGGTACTACTAAGAGGGGTCCCTGAAGAGCTTCTAGATACCCTCCATTTGCTGGCTGGGGGAGACATCTACCAACTACCTTATGATGACATAAATGCTATGTTTATAAACCCTTCCAGGTCAGCTAGAAAGAGAGGTAGGGGAAGTCAACCTTTAGCCAGTACATCCTCATCTAGTTCATCCCTTAGAAACGAACTTGAGAATCGACTAGAAGATTTCAAGAGCGAGGTGAGGTAGACCCTTGCCATGCAGATGGATACCTTGCATATCAAAAGGAAACAAGAGGAAGCCGAGAGGGCTTTTTCCATTTTTTGTCCCAGGTGTACTGAAAAGCATCCTAGGAACGAATGTCCATTTCACTTTATAGAAGTGTGTTTAGTCTGTGAAGAAGACCATCCTACGAATTGGTGCCCTTCCTTACCTAGAATCAAAGCTGCATATCAGGGGGTGAAGGAGCCACTGAACCACTCTATTTCCTAAACCAAAGGAGGCCACATGGACCCAGACCTTATTAGCAGGGAATGCAAGGGACATCCCAGAGCTATTACAACCCCAATCAAGCCACTTCCATGCCTTCATAGGAACCCTGTGCTCATCCTTCCTGGTCCACACCCCCTCCTTGGTCATATCCTCCTCAATACTAGGTTCCTCCAGTTGCTCATTCGTTTCATCCTTATGCTCAACCACAATCTCAGTGGAATGCACCTCATCAGGGGTGGGGCCCCCAGTATAACTCTCCTCCCGCTCTTTTGCCTCCACCACCTGCTCAACCACAACCATTACCTCTTGCTCCTCCAAGACAACCCCAAATACCTACTCAACCATACCCGAACCCCAACAACAGACAGGCCTAGCAGGTATATAGTGGAAAAACATCATGCCTAACCTATGTTATGGAGATTCATGGGATTAACCTACGATCTGGGAAGGTTCTCCCATATAGCCAACCTCCTCCTAAGGAGGATGAGGAAGAAAAATTGGAAAGTGAACCAAAAGTCATTCCACCCTTTCTTGAGAGACTAACTGGAACCACGCAACCGACCTCAGAAGAAAATGAACTTCTGGGAGAACTAAAATAATTGTGTGTAAAAATACCACTTCTCCAATACATAAAGGATGTGCCTATATACAACAAGATGATCAAGAAGAAGTGCTTCAGGCACCCGACATGCGCAAGAGAGATGCCGCAACTATCAAAGTCATAGGACAACTGTTCAACCTGATGTTAGCGTAGGTAATCTGTCTGAAATATCTAGACCCTAGGAGTCCTATAATCGATGTCCACATCAATGGCACCATAATCCCCCATACCTTCATTGATCTAGGGGCTGCAATTAATGTGATGACAAGGGGCACTATGCTCAAACTCAACCTTCAGGGTTCCCTAAGAAAGCCCTCAACAGTATTGTAGTTAGCACATCGCTCCACCATGACCCCCGAGGGGATTGTGGAAGATGTCATGGTCTCTATTTATTCCTGGGAGTACCCTGCTAATTTTCTAGTTCTCCAACCAAAAGAAAAGCTCACTGGGTATCCTGTCATCCTAGGAAGACCTTGGTTGGCTACTACAAATGTCTACATCAGCTATCGAGCTGGGAACATGACAATCAAGAATGGGCATATGTCCAAACAGCTAGTCCTCTATCCTCCTACCCAACCTCTGCTTGAGCATTATTTGTCTCTCTAGTTGGAGGAGGAAGATGAGGATGAAGTCTATTCTGCACCATTGTGTACAGTAGAGGCTACCATGGGGGGTCCACAAACCAAGGATGATCTTATTGAGAACTTGATTCAAAATCCACCCCCTAGTGTGTTGCCCTTAGAAGAGCTGGTGGAAGAAACCCAAGCCAATCCTTTAGCTAATATCTGTGTCTGATCCAACCTCTCTCAAAGTTAAGAATGTGGAATTTGGCCCAAAAAAAAACCTTGAAGATCAACTCATCCCTATCCACCTCTTAGGAGAAATATTTGTGTATCTTGTTGAACAATCACTTGGATGCATTTGCTTGGATCTATAAGGAGATGAAGGGAGTCCACCCTTCAGTCTGTACTCATCACATTTATATTAAAGAAGATTGTAAACCAGTTAGGCATCCCCAAAGGAGGATGAATCCGGCCCTTAAGGACATTATCAAAGAAGAACTGCAAAAGTTGTTGGATGCAAGATTCATCTACCCCATCTCTGACATGAGAATGGGTTTCTCATTTGGTGCTAGTGCCAAAGAAAAATGGGAAGTAGAGAATCTGTGTAGATTACTGGGAACTAAACAAGCCCACCAAGAAGGACCATTTCCCTTTGCCTTTCATAGATCAAGTGTTAGATGGCCCGACAGGGAAGAAGTTCTTCTCCTTCCTAGATGGGTTTAGCAGTTAAAACCAGATCCAAATCAGCCTGGAAGACCAAGATAAGACCACTTTCACTTGTCCATGGGGTACCTTTGCCTACTGATTCCTTCCTTTAGGGTTGTGCAATGCTCCCTCCACTTTCTAGAGTGTAGTACTAAGCATATTTGTTGAACTGGTTCATGATTCAGTGGAAATCTATGTGGATGACTTTACCCCTTATGGTTCTAACTTCTAGGAAGCTTTGACTAACCTGGGGAAAGTTTTAGCCAAGTGTATTGAAATGAACCTATCCCTTAGTCCTAAAAAATGTGGATTCCTGATGACTTAAGGGATCGTGCTAGGTCATACAATTTCTCAGCAAGGATTACAAGTGGATCCCAACAAGATTGCTATCACCCAAAGGGTCCCACCTCCTCAAAAGGTAAGAGATGTTCGGAGTTTTCTAGGCTTATCAGGGTATTATAGAAGATTCATTAAGGATTCTATTAATCTAGCCTCTCAATTGTTTGGTCTTTTGGGAAAATATGTTGAGTTCTTATGGACTAACAACTATCAAGAGGCTCTAGATGCCTTGAAAGGTAAGTTGGTAACTGTCGCAATCTTAAGAGGTCCAAACTGGGCCCTACCTTTCCACATTCACACAGATGCCTCGAACAAAGAGATATAAGCAGCCTTAGGGCAAGTTGAATAGAAGCTGCCTTATGCCATATACTTTGTCAGTAAAAACTTGTCCAAGACATAATTAAACTACACTATGACCGAAAAGGAGCTCCTAGCTGTAGTTCATTTCCTAAACAAGTTCAGACACTACATCACCGACTATCAAGCATTCGTACACACTAATCATGTTGCAATTAGGTATTTGATGAATAAACCAGATGTAAATGCTCATATCATTAGATAGTTACTTTTATTGCAGCAATTTGATTTGATAATTGTTGATAAGCCAGGTAAGGAAAATGTTGTTGTTGATTTTCTGTCTAGACTAGATCTGCCTGCAGGTGAAGAAGGAATGGTGGATGATCAAATTCTAGATGAACAACTATTTTCTATTTTAGTACTCTCTCCATGGTTTGCTAATATAGCAAATTATTTGGTTTTGGCACAGTTTCCGCCACACATGTCCTCAAAAGAGAAGAGCAAGATCGTGAGAAAATGTTCCCCATTCACTTGGATTGGAGGCAAACTTTTTAAACTTGGCCCAGATCAGATTTTGAGGTGATGTGTCAGGGAGGAGGAAGTTTTTGACATCCTCCTAACCTATCATAATGGGCCCTGTGGGGGCCACTTTGCAACAAAAAGGTCTGCTTTTAGAATTCTACAAGCAGGTTACTATTGGCCCACTCTTCATCAAGATATCAGGAGATATATTAGCCAATGTGACGATGTCAAAGGATGGGAAAACCTACTCCAAGGGATGAGATGCCCTTGCAACCCAAAGTGACTTTTGAGCCATTTGAGAAGTGGGGCATGGACATTTTGGGTCCTATTAACCATCCTTCAAAACATAAATCTTACATCATTGTGTGTACTGATTACTTGACAAAATGCGAAGAAACAAAGGCGATAAAGGTAGCAACAGAAGAAAAAGTAGCTGATTTTTTGAAGGAAAATATATTCTACAAGTTTGGCTATCCAAGAGAGTTAGTCACTGATCAAGGAAGTCAGTTCACCTCCAATTTGGTTGAATACCTGCTCACACACCACAAGATTAAGCACAAAACTTCCACCCCTATCATCCGCAAGCCCATGGGTAGGTGGAAGTCACTAATAGAGCTTTGGAAGGGATTTTGACGAAGGTAGTCAGAAACAACTGAAAAGATTGGGCAGATCGATTGGTTGAGGCCACCTGGGCCTATAACACCACCTGGAAAACCACCATAGGGTTTACACCTTATGAGCTGGTCTATGAGAAGAATCCTTTGCTATCAATAGAATTTGAATATAACACATTAAGGATGGCAGCTCAGCTGGACCTAGATCTCAGCTGTGCACAAAAGGAAAGATTGCTTCAGCTAAATAGATTGGATGAAAAAAGAATGCAGGCCCTACTCCACTCAGAGGTAGTCCAACTTCAAAGAAAAATATGGCATGACAAACACCTCAAAGAAAAGCAATTCCAGCAAGGCGATTGGGCGCTACTATATGATTCAAGATATAAAGATTTCAAGGGCAAACTGAGGACAAGATGGTTGGGACCATATACAGTAGAAAAATGCAATGACAATGGTTCAGTCCTTATCTGGACCATAGATGAAGAAGCCATCCCCATGCTCGTCAATGGGCATAGATTGAAGATCTACAAGAAGCCCCTTTCCAAGCAAGAGTTCATTAAGAATCTGGGAAAAACAATGTTGGTAGTGGAGCAAGTCCCTGTCTCCACTCCAGCGACAACTTGAGCCAAAAAAAAAAAAAACAGAGAAAAAAAGAAGAAAAAACAGAAAATGAATAAAAGATCCCTGGGTGAAAACCTCTTGGAGGTGCCCAGGGCAGGTAATGAGGGTGAAAACCTCCTGGAGGTGCTCCAGCTGTCTCAAAAAAAGAGAAAAAAGAAAAAAGAAAAAAACCTTACTTCTTTTGAATGAATTGCAAGTTGCAGGAGGGGCGCACAAGAGAAAAAGACATGGCCAGGATGCATACACCCTTCATAGTCCATCCCTTCATCATCATTATCCTTTCCTAAGCCTTGGTCTCATTTGTGCTGAAGATTTCACATCCTACAGGAAACTTTACGTATTCTACAGGAGGCTCCTGTAGAAATCACAAAGAGGCCAAAATCAAGTTCAGAGAAGAACTCGAGAGCTGGAAATTTGTCTAGAAGGCCTGTGAACCTCATTTCCACCATCCATCTACCTAAATCTCCATTCCATCCCTGCACACCCACATTTCCACTCATTTTTTCTTTCCCTGCACAGACAAATACAAAAATTATGTTTCTTTCATTCTGTAAACACAAAAAATAATGACAAATAAAGTAGCAGCGTTCCTTGCTTATTCCTACCTGATACCTTCTAGCTGCTATTTTTTTTCTTTCAAGACCTTCCTCAGTAGTATTTTTAGCCCCTACTCAAGCATCAGCCTGAATTTTAGAAGGAAAAGCAGCTACACAAAATCCTACAAGATTCTTGTAGCAGTTGATCCCTTTGAAAAACAAACTCCAGAGACAGGGTTAGTGTAGCAGGACGTATGAAGCATGAAAGGAGCAAAGCTTGATCGAGAAATCACCAGCATAAGCCAAAGGCCAAGCGTGCAGAGCACCAACAGCAACAACAAGAAGGAAATAAAGTGCCAAGGTCCGAAGCATGTAGAACACAACAATGATTAACAGGTAAGTGGCTAAACCTATTCCTCAATTGCATGAATATTATTTACAAACTGCATGAACTATGGGAATGGTCATGATTAAATGGAATCAGTGGCCAGCTAACTGGCCACCCTAATTCAGTTCACACACCCTCATGGAATTCAAATGAGCCTCGTCCAATTCAAACCGCAGATCAGATATGCAGTCAGCACGTGTGGCCCATCAACTTGGGAAGAAAAAAGCTCATAACCGGTAATGGTGGCGGCGTATAATAGGATGAGGAAGGTGATGGCATTCAGGCATCATAAAGAACCATAATTACACTGGCATAGGACCAATGGTCCAGATGGGGATAACGTACCCATCCGGCCACCTCACCTCCTCACCGTGGATTACGCCATCAACTAAGTACAGTGCAGTCTAAGCCTCCACCACCCTTTGTTTAATTTTCATTTACGAATTTCTTGACTGCAGTACTCACCTACCACCTTCAGAACAACAAACCAGTGGTTTTTTGCCAGTTTTTCAAAACCCTCCCGCCTATCAGGCTCTACAGGAGCACTACTGCATTTTACAGGAGCAGAAACACCGTCTACAGGAGGCTTTCTACAGGAAGGCTAGAGAGAAGCTCTACAACAGAAAAATTCAGAATTTTTGTTAAATTCGAGCTTCAAAAGAGGTAGGCTCGGGAAACTGCTCTACATATGATATATTTATATAAGGTGGTGGATTAAAAATATAGTATTGGGTTGAAAAAAGAAAGGAAAGTGAAGCTTAAAAGTCTACCTGTATTTTTTTGAGTTCTACATAGTCTCTCCGTTTCCTTCTCTGCATTCAAAATCTATATTTTTTCTTCCTCACATTCTTCTGAAAAAAAGGAATGTAACTATAGAAACCAAGCCTGTGAAAAAATCGAATTTGCAAGTTTGTTTACTCTCTGAAGAAAAAAAACTGCGTTATATATTCTCTGTTCTGTCAAAGTCTTGATTATTTTTTCAAAAACCGAGAAGCAAATTCAGGATAAGAATAGTTTGAAGAGGGAAGAATTGTAAATTGATGTTGTAAAGAAGAAGCACACGGGAAATTCCTCCTACAGTTTCAAAAAAAAAAAAAAAACTCAGCTATCCCTCTGTTTCTGGTTTTGGAAATTGTTTTTTCCTCACCTGAGCACTTTTAGAAACCACTAAATACCATGCCAAGAGGTTTTATGAGAAAGGAGCCTTTGAAATCCAACAAATTGCATGAGCACCCCGAGGTGGTGGCCCTCTTCACCAGGGAAAACTATATGTCTTTCTTTGAGAGAATTCATGGACATGATGAGAAGGTGACTAAAGAATTTTTTATGTCCTTAAGACCCCACTCGAAAACACATGCTACAATTAGTTTTAGGGATTTGACCCTAGAGCTTACACCAGATTTTATCAGTAGAATCACAGTTCTTCCACTTGGGCTCCCTTGGAGCAAAGAGGAAAAACCGTTGGGACAAGTTGCTGTAAAGACATTCTTTTAGCATGATGAACATTCTTTAGAGGATAAGAATGGGGTTAGAAGGACAAGCTTACCTCCTCCATGGAGTGAAGTGAGCTACCAGATCATGAAATACATCATTTGTGAAGGAATATTTAGTATAGTTTATAGTTTTCACTTCAGGTTATTGCATGAATTGAGATATGGGATGGACCTGCCTGCAGCTAGGAAACTGAGTCTCCCATATTTCCTCTAGTCTTTGATAGAATGTGGCACTAAGTTGAATGCAGGGGTTCTAAACTAGCTGGCCCACTATGGCCTCATTAAATTATTGGTGGAAGATTCCCTACACACATACACCATCCCCATAGCTTGGGAAGTTTTCAGGAATATGTCTAGAGGAGATGACATCAAAACTTTGACCAAGGACATTAGCCCATCTGGCAGTGAGGAGGAGGAGAAGAAAGAGACAATTGAGAATGAAATTCATGAGGAGGCACAAAATATTCAAACAGAAGGAGAAACAGAGGAGAAGTAGAAAGAAGAGGGGAAACTTGACAAAACCCTTGTTGAGCCTAAGGCAAAAAAGAAAACAGCCTCAAAAACAAAGAAGAGGAAGAGGAAAAAGGCTGAGAAGAAAAAGCCCAAGAAAGCTCAGAAAAATATTGCCATAGAAAAGTAGGTTTTCATGATAGAGAAGAGGATATAACATCAGAGGCTTGGGATTTTAGGGAAGTTGTTAAAGCTATTAAAGATGAAGAATTGGATTAGTTGCTCAGAGGATGAGCAACCCATTCAGTAGGGGGGTGGTGATGAGCCCCATAAATGTGTAACTATATGGGTTCATTTAGCCTATTATTTTCATTTAATCCACCATTCTCAATAGTTTTGTGCATGTTATTGAACATATTTATGTCAATAGAGTGAATGGGGATAATCACTTTGCCACATAGTCTAATGAGTGTTTATTATAGATTTTTGGACAAGGACCAGAAATTTATGAGTAGAATGGCAGCCAAACTCGAGGAAACATGGCTGAGGACTTATCGGAGGGGTGTCTCCTTCATTAATGACCCCTTCCTCGAGTTCTCCATCAACAGCTTGGAGTACAAAGGCCCACATCGATGATTCTAAGGGGCAACCGAGCAAGTCAAGTAGGGTTGCTGTTATCTCTAGTTTTAGGTAGCCGAGTTCCTTAAGTTTAGGAGGATTGTTGGGAGTCCCCACTTGTATAAATAAGAAGGCTTTAAGCCTCAGTAGGTTAGACATTTTCATAGCATATTTTCGCACTTTTGTGCAACCTTGTATTCAGCTCATTTTCGAGCTCTTTCTGAAGATAGTTTTGTGATGTAACTGCTATTTTTGTTGATCAATGAAGATGAATCCAGTTTTGAACCAGCACTGATCTTTTCTAGAGGGTTGAAGCTCTTGGGTTAGGGCCCAACCCAAGCTGCCCAACATCTCCTTTATGTATTTATATGTTTTTGCTTGCATTCATAGGATAATTTTTGTTGTTTAGGTTAAATCTTGCTTTAGTAAAATAGGTTGCTTTTGATGGTTAAATAAGTTGTTATTGCTTCAAGTTGCTTATGTACTTTGTTGTAGTAATAGATAAATATCCGAAAATGCTATCAGCAAGTCTTGATCTCCTTTCCCCCTCCTTGGGATCATGATTTGAGGTCAAGGCACTACTACTGCCACCAAAAACATAGTTTTTTCCCTTTATGCAATTGTTAGTGTGATGTTTTGAGTTGAAAAAGTAAATATTAGTTTGGATTTACATGCTTATATCATTTCTTGTTCATTTACCATGGTTTTCTTGCATAATTTTCTGTTCAACGGGTCTTTGTTTTTAGGTCAAAATAGACAAACTCTGTTTTTCGGTTCTTGTTTAGGTTAGTTTTGGGAAGTAAGTGTGCAGCTCACTTGTAGAACACTCTAGCTTATCATTCCTCCATAGCACAGCCTATACCAGTTCATCTCTCAAGATTTCCCCATTCATTCGCCTCATTTCGCCAATCTGCCCTAATTTCTGCGTTTTTGTACAAAGTTGCTTTCTTCTCCTTTGAACAAATCCAACCATCTCTTTTGTTCCTGATCTTCATTGACAAAGTCCTAGACCCTTCAACACCTTCATCTAGCCTTCATTTCCATTTTCCCACCATTTTTCCACCTTCAAATCTCAAAAAACCACTTTCAGCCTCCTCCTGTAGATCCTCCTATAGAATCTCTTGTAGATCCCCTGCAGCCTCCTATAGAAGTTCATGCGAGTGATTTTTTGAAGTTTGATCGGAATGGAAGTCTCCATAAGGGTACAGGGACTTTTTAGGACCTCTCCACACCTTATCTTCAACAAAATCCGACTCCATCCTCCTTTGCCACCAAACCTCTGCACAGTTATAATCAGTCAAACCATAAGCATAATAATTCCACATAAAAATACCCAAAAGTACAGAAAGATGATTTCTTCTCATTTCTCTTCAGAAGTAGCTTAAATAAATTAAATTTACCTTTTCAGTAGCCAATGGCACCCATTTCAGTAGTTTCCATCTCTTTTCTTACAAAATTAGGGTTTGCTAAGGTTTGTGTTTCATTTCAGTTTTCCTTCTCTTTCTGCAAGTAGAATAGCCCTTGTAGAGTTAGCTTTCTTCCATCATAGTAAAAGATTCTTCTAAGAAATCATAGAAGTTTGCTTAAGCTCCTAGTGAACTTGCGCCAGCTGATCGAGTGATAGCCTACAGTAAGAGCTAGTACTTGTGCATACAACACTGTCGCTTCCAAGTTTGTTACGAACTACCGGGTTGATAAAAGTAAAAATGGAAGCCCAAAGAGTTGTAGCATTATTGCTGCAATACTGAAGCTCACCACATGTTGCCTCCAGATTTCCCAAAAAATGTCGTTTAGGGCCTCAAAACGACTCTAGAAGTTCAGGACTCGAAAAAATGCTAAAAATAGTAAACTGTGCTACAATTTAGGAAACTGAAAAAAAAAAATGAAATAGACAATTGTGGGGTTCTAAATGGGATAGGTGGGTGGCCACCAACATCCACCTGGATCACCTCTTCCCTTTGGAGACTCCTTCTGGTGTTTTGTTCCCCAATGCTCTATGAGGAGTATTGTTCTGAATATACATTATCATGTTACATGCTTTTGCCCATAAAAATATAAGTAGATCCTGGTCATATAAAATGGACTTTGCAACTCCAACAATGATTATGTTTTCCCACTCCACTACACCATTCTGTTGTGGATTGTATGGAGTTGTCTATTCTCTCTTGATGCCTTCCTTCACACAAAAATCATAAAGTATTTATCGATATATTATCCACCATTATCTGAGTAAATCACCTTGATATTCTTCCCTATCGCATTCTCCACAACAGCTTTAAACTCTCTGAAATGATCAAAGACCTCATCCTTGGTCTTGAAGAAGTAGATCTAGGTTTTCCTAGAATGATCATCAATAAATGTGACAAAATATTTAGCACCAATGAGAACTCTAGTAGACATCGGACCACAAATATATGAGTGTATAAATCCTAACATGCCATCACCTCTATTGTCACTTCTTGGAAATGTTGCCTTAGCATACTTCCCAAGAATGCATCCTATGCACACATCATCGTGCTCTATGCCATGTTTTGGAACACCTATTACTGTTTCTTTGAGCATCCTAAGTGCTCCATGGTGTAGATGTCCCATTCTCCTATACCATAACTCCTTCAACTCCTTCCCATTGTGCTACTGTCACTTCCTATTAGTGCCATTAGAGAATCAATTTGTAATTGGTACAATATGTTACTTTGAACTCCAATCTCTCTTACATTTTTCCATCTCGAGTGTTTGACATACACTTTCTTCCCTATGAAGTGAATATCATACCCCTTATCCTATAACTAAGATACTAAAATTAGGTTCATACCCAACCCTAGCACATGCAATACATTTGTAGCATTAGTGTTCTCTCTTGAATCCCCTTGAAAATCTATGGTACCTCTCCCTACTGGAGTACATTTCGTTCTTTTTCCCATAGTAATCTGGAAGTCCATCTGCTCCTCTTTGTAGCCAGAAAAATATTCTCTAACCCCTTTCATGTGAGTTGATGCTCCATTGTCTATATAATAGACTCCCTGTGAAGTTGATCCTGCTAAGCAAGCAAATTCATCCTCCAAGGAAGACGAGTTTGAATTCTCCTGAATGTTACTTTTTTCCATGGCTATAGTGTTTTATTCCTCTTTTCAACCCTAAAGTTGCCTATGCTCTAGCAAACTACTAGAAAAACCCTCCGCATCCAACTAAATATCTTCTCAAGAAAATATAAGCTGCTCCCTTTGCCTCTGGAATCACTTATTCAAGAAAAATCATATTTTTCTTCTCCTTTCTCAAAAAAATCGGTCTTGCTAAAGTAATTTGTCCTTCTGACAAAAGGATTGCACTGCTCCTTGAGAATTTCAACCTACTACTCACATTGAGAATTGAAATTCCTTGTTTTCTCTTCTGAGCTCTCTAGCTGATCAATGAAGCTCGAATACCATGTCAAAATTTATCTATTGCAACTATTGGAAATTATTCTTCTAACTCAAACATTAATTATGCAATTTATTTTCTACTGCAAATAGCGAATAAAATCACCTGCAATTTTCACCATAAAATAATGAGAAAAATAAAATATGGGAAACTGAGAAATTATAGCACACACAATAATTTCGACACATTTATTTTTGGACAATTGTCCCTGGGAAAACCCAACTTAGGAAAACCAATGTAGCAGATGAAGGTTTTATTATTAATGTTCACCAACAACTCCGAGGACAATAATTTAGATGCTCAACTAGAAATCTAATATGAAGAAAATACTGACAAAAATATCATGAGAAGTGGCTCTCACCCCAGAGCTATATTTTACCTCTTAAATAACTTCCCCAACCTCTGTGCTGAGCTCCCTGCATCACCCTTTGTGCATAGCTTAGGTTGGCCCTTTGGAGATTTCGGTCTTCCTTCCCTTGCCTCTTCCGGGAACTGGAAATCTTCCTCCCGGAATTCTATTTCCCTACTCTTCCACCTGCTACTCGTCCTCTGGTTCTATATTCTCTGTTGAGTTGTTGCCTCTGAGAAAATCAAACTACCTGGGCAACTGAGTATCTACACTGGATGATATCTCCATCACCACATCGAATTCTTCTTATAATCCACTGTTGGAGCACCAACGACCAAGATTAAAATGTAATCGATGGATAGGATCATCACTGGATTGATCCTTGTGATTTTATAGATGATTCACACCTTATCTCAATTAATATTTATTAATTAACAATACTCCCTAAGTTTAGACTTATGAAATATTTAAAAAATTAGTTAATAATCTAATTGAGGCACTTTTAGGCGGAATTTCCAGAAACAATTTCTGGGTTTTGGAGAAATCATGTTTTCTAGTATTTCCACTAATGTTCATGGCTAGAACACATCTTATGCTACAAAAACTAACAACCTGATGTTGTGAGCTTTATTCCCTCTTGAATAGGCACGATCCTCCCTCATTCCCCCAACAACCCTTATAATAATACAACCTTTCTTGGTTCTATTTTTCAGATTCGAGGTCACCTTGCTCGATAGTTAATGACATTTTTCTATCCATAAACAACACATAATCAAGAAAATTTTCAGTGTCATGTAGCATACATATCATAATTTCCTTCAATATTTACATGGGACTTAAGATTGGTAATTGCAAATTGGCATGATGGCAATAACTTTAATGGAAATTGTGTAGTCGTGTTGAAAAGTAGCAGAGGAATGGATTCCTTGATTTGTGCCTTAATACAAGGAATAAAATATGAGTTCTCTTTAGTCATGTACAAGTTCCAGTGATGTGGACGAGCTCAAGACACAATTTGACTAATGTGAGGTTGTGGAAGACTGAGTTATTTGTCTTCTAGTGTAAGTTGGTTTGGGAACTGGAAGAATTCTTGGAGTTATCCTCTTAATTTTTAGGAAGGACTCCTTAACAAAAATTGTCAACTATTGTTAACTAGGAAACCCTAGTTCAACTTTTCCAAACACAGATTTTGCTAAAAATAGCTTATTGAAAGTTCTTATAAGGAGATTGAAAGCACAATTTGTAAATATAATTGACCATGGTTTGTGTGAGCTTGTGTGGGAAAGAAACCAAGGTTTTTTTTGTGTGAATTATTGGAGGCGGTTTCCCTTGGGAAGTGCACACAAAAATAGGAATAAATTCCTATACCTTAGGAGGTCGGATGTGCTAGGAAATAGGGGCCTATTTCCTAAGGAATTATGTAATATCCCCGGTGAAAATTCCATTTAATAAAAGTTAATAAGGCAAAATAATAACCATGGTTGATGGCCCACTTATTCCAAGTTGAATGTTGGGTAAAACATCCTAGTGTGGGTGTTCATTTGGTTATTAATGGCTAAGGAAATTGGAAAATGAACTGGCTAAGGCTTTGGAAAGGAAAATGACATTTTTGGCACAATTATTTATGAAAATAATGGAAATTAGGAGAAAAAGAAATGAAAGGTCACAGGTTGCATGTGAGGAGGAAAATGAAGAAAATAGAGGCCTCATTCATAAAAAGGATTCTGAGGATCAATTGATAACTTTTTTTTCAGTTCAATTTTGGAGCTCTCTCATTGTTCTCTCTATCTCTCATACTCTTGGAGACTTAGAGTTTTCTTGGAGCACTCTTGGAGAGTGCGGCATACTTGGATTTTTGGAGTAAGAAGGCAAAGGAAGAGTAGGAAATTACAAGAGGACATCAGGATCAATAGCTACAACAGGTTTTTCTTGTAGGTATCGAGTTGCATGTATGTTTTCCTCACTAGTTTTGGCATGCATGGCATATGCATGTGGTTTGTTGGCTATGATCTATCATTGGCATGGAGGATGGCTATGATTGACAATGTATTGCCTAACCTTTCCATTTCCTAGATATCCATGGTGATTATGGGTTCATTTCATTGTTTTGTTTGGTTAGTTCTCATGTTTCCTTAGCTTGGGTTGAGTTACTAGTTATTAGAGACTTGGTTGGAAAAAAGCTCTGGAGCCCTATAACAACTTGGATTGAGTTATTAGTCCTAGAGCCTTGGTTGGACAAATTATTTGGAGCCCTTCGTGGGTTGAATTACTAGTCCTAGAGCCTTGCTTTGACAAATGCTTTGGAGCTCGATAAAAGTTGTGAGTTTAGTTACTAGTCCTGGAGCCTTGGTTGGAACAAATGCTCTGGAGCCCTAGAAGGCTTGGATAGAGACCAATCTAATGATGGTTTTTTGATGTCTGATCGTGAGGTGGAATCATTGTTTGATAGGTTGAGGTGGATGGCCTCTAGAAGCCCTGGATAGTTTTGGATTTATGTGGTTTATGAGATTCCACATTCATGCTTGGAATATGGCATGGGGGTGATTGGATGAAGAGAGATTTGGCTCAACCATTCTATGGTTAGGAGAAACGTGGAAGTCCCATCTTGAGTTTCAATTTTGTATCATCAATATGAGGTTATTTCTCATATTTCGATGAGTATTATATTAGTTTATATGTGGATCATATAGTTGTGATTTCATTGGTATTTTTGTTGCTATTATGCTAGTTATGTATGTGCTTTATGATAGTAGCTATGTATGGCTCTCATCATGTTTCTACTTGTATATGAATAAACAATGTATCTATGACCCAATGGATGGAATGGAAGTTAATGTGTTGAGGCATCAATGCTTCTTAGCGATTCTCAGCTAAGTATGAGACCCCTATGCTCAGATCTGGTATTTACACCTATAGATTACATATTCATGATATGTTTGATGAAATGTCTGTCATGGCTAGTAGGGGTACAATAAAGGTCTTATTCAAGTGATTGCATTTGTACTATCATTTCCCTATTAATTTACTATTCTAAAGATGTCATTCAATTCTGGGCAGTGACCTGGGCTTTGGGCCTGAAAAAAGTGGCTCAAATCCTGGGGACGTTGGCACAAAAATGAGAAAAAGAGTCCTTGGATGGCATGCCTTGTCATGAGAGCGTCCAAAGCCTCCTAGTCACTAGCAGGCCTATAGCATGGGAGAATTTAGGGGTCAAGTGGTCCAAAATATCAATGGGATCTAGGTGCTGGTTGGAAAAAAGTTTGGGATGGTTCCTGAGGGACCTAATGTTTATGTTGAAGTTCTGCATGGTGTGTTTCCATCAGTTCCGCTTCCTTAATGTGACTTAGGAGGTCAAATCATATCATAGTGGCCTCGTATCGCATGTTTACCCTAGCCGACCAATTGCTTGGGTAGATGTGGGAGGAGGGTGTTATAGAGTGGTATTAGAGCATGGTTCACCCATTAGACTAGATGGGTTGTGTGTTGATCATGCATGCATGTTGGTTGCATGTGTGTCTCTTACACTTGCAATCAATGTGCTTGTTGCATTTGTATGATGTTGATCATGGTTGTAGTGATGTTGCCATGTGAAAGTTGATGTTATAATTGTGGAGTGCATTGTCATGAGTGTATAACTGATTACATGTTGTTATATGTTTCTTACATGTATCATTCTTGCATGCTTGGTTTCATGTATCACTCTTATAGTCTTGGTTACAAGTATTTCTAGTTTTTGCTTGATTATATGTGTTTATGTGTGTGTGTGGTTGATTAAGCATTGGTTATGCATGTTAATGTTTGCATGTGGTTAAGTGTATAGTGATGTAATGGTTGTTGTCATGCATGAGGTCATGGTATGCATTGTTGATAAGGTTGTGGTATGCGTTTTTTATAAGGTCATGCATTGATGATTGGACCCTAGCTAGAATGATGGTTGCATGGTTATATGCTTATGACTTATGTTTCTATATGATGTCATGATTATGTTATACATGTATCACGTTGATTTTTGATCTTGCAGATAAGGTATCCTCCCCAAGCTATAATAAGGTATGTTGGTTTATTGTGATTTGGTTTAGATGACTTGATATACCTTGCACGAGAAGATAAAAGAGGTAAATATAATGATATTTTAGAGTTTTTCAATTTGTAGTGACAAGGACCACTTCAGGTTAGCCATGAGTAGGAGGACAAAACTAATGGGACATATGGTAGTAGATCACATGGTGGTCATAGGTCAAATAGAGAT
Organism: Pinus taeda; assembly: GCA_000404065.3. Taxonomy (NCBI): domain Eukaryota; kingdom Viridiplantae; phylum Streptophyta; class Pinopsida; order Pinales; family Pinaceae; genus Pinus; species Pinus taeda. The sequence continues at coordinate 36,830 of APFE030146129.1, forward strand.
GACACAATGAGAGATGGAAGATTGTTGGACACTTTGGACAGGAGAGAAGATAGACACAGGTACCATTCTAGATTTGGTTCTGATGGGCATGATGATCAATATCATTATCATCCGTACATGAGGAGTGATAGGGGATGCTTGCGACTAGAGTTTAAGAAAGAAAAGCCACCTAATTTTGATGGAGAGATGAACAAATCACAAGATGCAGAGACATGGTTGCTTAAATTGTATGAAGAATTTCTTCAAGTTACATGACTATTCAGAGAACATGAGAGCCAAAGTAGCTACATTCAGCCTCAAAGGTAAAGGAGACATTTGGTGGGAAGATGTGAAGAATGTCAGAGGTATACAGGAGGAGTAATTGACTTGGAATGAGTTTGAGTGGCTATTCAAGAGGAAGTACCTATAAAAAAGATATTTTGATGACAAGGCAAAGGAATTTTATGAGCTAAGGATGGGATCAATGACATATGATGAGTACACTAGAAAGTTCCTAGAGCTATTGAGGTATGTGCCTTACCTCAAGGAGGAGAAGGCAAAGATTCAAACATTTACTAGTCGGTTACCAATGGGATTCAAATACAAAATTGAGTTCGATGAGCCTAAATCATTGGAGGAGGCCATTCGAAAGCTAAAGCATTGCTATGAACAATCGAAGTGCAAGTCTGAGACTAAGCCAGACTAGAAAGGTAATGCAAAGAAAAAGGAAAATGGGACAAGAAGCAAGTAAGACCAAAGGATTCAGGAAATAAAGAGAATGTTGCACCACCTAAGAGGTTCAATGCATTTAACAGAGGATAGTGATATCAATCTAAGGAGCAAAATAAGGAGCCCGTGTGGTGTTGGACTTGTGGAGGGGATCATTGCAGGAGAGAGTGTTTATGGTATCAGGGTGGCCGGTCTCATATATACAGTGCATGAGATGCACAAACTATTAGGGATGTTGGTCAAAGAACTCATATTTATGCAACATTGGATAATAAGTAGACAAACCATCAAGTATCTATAATTGAGATGGGTGGTAAGCTTTATGATTAAGCTATTTATATTTTGATTGACCCTGGATCTAATTATAGCTATGTTAGTCATGATTTGGTGGATAAGTGTGGTTTAAGTAAGGAATTACATGCAGAATCTTGGTTAGTGCAGTTGGCTACAAGTACAAGAAGCGATTTCATCATTGGGTAGGAGCTTGTCCTTTTTATTTGAATGGTATGCCTACCATAGCACATTTGAATGTATTACCATTGGGATCATAAGGTATGTTGTTGGACATGGATTGGTTGTATCTTCATAGAACCAAAGTGGATTGTTATGACAAGGCCATTGAGCGCTTGGATGAAAATGGGGGACCAAGAGTCTTATAGGGAAAGAAGAAAGCCACATCAGTTAGGATGGTTACAACTATGCAGGAAAAGTGCAATTGTAGGAAAGGGTGTATGTTATTTGTAGTGCACATTTCTAGTGACAAGGGTAAGGAAGTTGAGTATGCAGATGTTTTTAGAAGGTACCTAGTTCTACAACAGTTCAAGGATGTATTTCCTGAGTACATTACAAAGTTTCCACCTCACAGGGAGGTATAATTTTCTATTGAGTTAGTACCAGGGGTAGCTCCAACATCAAAAGCACCTTACAGGATGAGCACACCTAACATAGTTACCGATCAAACAAGAAAATTACCTAGTACCCATTTTTTTGAGGTAGCGAAAAATCACTTGATTTTGAAAAGTGGTGATTGAGAATACACATTTTTTTTGGAGCATATTTTTGGCACTTTAAATTTTCTTGTGTATCAAGTATGAACACTTTTTTTAAATGTTAGTGATTTTCATGTTGATTTTGAAAAGTGTTGATGCAGCATCAACACAAATATTTTTAGAGAGCTTATTTTTGACACTTTTAAATTTTTTTATGTATCTAGTATGAACATTTTTATTTTGTTAGTGATTTACATCTTGATTTTCAAAAGTGTTGATGCAATATCAACCATTTTTGTTTAGAGGGCTTATCTTTTACACTTTAAATTTTATAATGTGTTAAGTGTAGTTTTTTTTAAATGTTGGTGATTTTCATTTTGATAATTAAAAAAACAAAATTAACATGTAAAAATTAAAATTAATAAACAATAAAAAAATTAAAAATATTAAAAAAATAAAATTAAAAAAATTAATACAAAAGAAAGCAAATTTTTCAATATTGAAAAAAATAAAAACCACAAAATAAAAAAATTAATAATTACAGTTAATAAAACATAAATAAAAAATACAAAACATAACAAAAAAACTATAAAATCTAAAAAAAGATAATAAATTTATATAAAAAAAGAAAATATTTTAAAAAAATACACTAAATTTAAGAAAAATAACAATTTTTTTTTTAATTTTTTTTTAAGTTAAAAAAAAAAAAATAACAAAAATTAAAACATTTAGAATAAAATTTCTAAAAATTTTAAAATAAACATTAAAATATAAATCAATTTCAAAAAAAATTTGAAAAAAACCAAAAAAAAGGCCCTGGGGTGGTAGGGGTTGATTCTGGGAATTGGGCCCTGCCACCCCAGGGCCTATTGGGCCATGGGAGTAGTTGAGGAACAAGTTGCACGTAGCTCCCTCCCTGCCCACCCCCGTGGCCTAGCCGACCCGACTGTCATGCCCCTATCCTCACGGTGATCTCTCAACCACACATAGGCAGGTGCGACACCGCTACTCACTTTTGTTTCACCAATACTTATGAGTACGGGATATGCCTAACATTCAACACTTAGTTATTTTTCTTCAATTCTACTAAGCATTCATCATTTACACAGGGGGATAACATTTACATCATCATCATTTATCAATATGCACAGCAGAAATACTTTCTTTTAATGGGAGGGACAACTCCCAAATTAGAGTTTGCCCAATCATAATGAATCAATCTTTTACAAGTATTTTATAAATACAAACTTTTCCATGAAACCTAAAATTCACCTTAGTAAATCTACCAAATTTTAGCAACTCGGCCTACTCGTGTCGAGTCGCCCTTCCATTCAACAGTGCCCACATTCTGTCATGTTGTGCAACTCATCAGAGCAAAGGTGCCCACCTCATGTCACCCTCCGCAGCTTGTCACTAGGCATGAGTGCCCACACTACCATGTCGCCCTCTGCAACTCATTCTCGGGCAGGAGCACCCACACCATGTCATCCTTCGCAGCTCGCTGCTGGGCAAGAGCTCCCACTCCACTAGGTTTCCCTCCCGCAACTCATCCCCGGGAAAAGGCGCCCACCCTCAGGTCATCCTCCCCAGCTTATCATTGGGCAGGAGTGCCCACACTGTTGGGTCATCCTTCGCACTTTGTTTTTCAGGTCAGGTGAGAGTGTCCACTATAGCTCGCCTATCAGGTCGAGCAAGAGCCCACTTGCGACTTGTCCATTGGGCAGGAGCACCCACCTGTGGATTCTTCGTTCAGAACAGCCAGCCAAAACCTACAACTTCATTCACCTTGGCTTGGTATTATGACCCTTAGTTCATCTACAACTTGCCCTTCCTTTTTTCACTCTTCTCTTGCTCACCCAAGTACTCACTTGTTCGCTTAAATTTTCTTGGATTCTTTTCTCCAAGAAGTCACCTTTTATATATATGTGACCTCCATGGGTTAAGGTACAGGCCAACCACAAAAATCGTCGATAAAGCTGCCAAAATATGCATCAGCCCACCAACTTGTCCACTCCGCACGTTGGCTCACCAACTCGTCGGTTTTTCGACACCTCTTATAAATCGCCGCACATGCTCCCCATACTAGCCGATTTTCCCAATCTCAATTTTTTGACTCTCCAAATAACTCGTCGCACCGTCGCAACTCATCGTCGCACAACTTGTTGTCACGCACTTGCCAGGGTGTGTTTAACTAAATGCACCCACTCGTCATCGCAAACTCGACTCGTCGCACATAACCGAAGTTTGTCTCCACCGTCGGTCATTGCACATGAGCCCGCTCAGCTCGTGGTTGTGACATACTACCCCACTTTAAATGGTTGTCATCCTCGATAACACCATCTCAACAACCACTATCGCTAAGACTACAAATCCATATATATGGGTATCTAGATGTTTCTACATCTGACCCACCTCAAGCCATCGATATGCCAAACTCTACAAGAAAATCATGTGTTGGTACCCCTCATGTTGGTGACTAGTTGAGTAGCTAATCCAACTATACATCACCTCCATAAGAATGCATGCTCCTACATCATCATGACTCATCTGTACACTGATACCAATCATGTCCATATCGCCCCAGATGTCTGCTCAAAACATTGGAGACTCACTGCCATGAGAAGCTAATAATGATCCTCATCCCATATCAATCTAGGAAGAAAGGGAGGAAGTGGAGGTCAAAGGTTATCCATCTTCCTCAGCTAATATCTCAATCCACATGTCTGGATCTTCCACCTCTAATCTCTACATGTATGCTTCCCGACTCTCCATCTAAGTCATGGGTCTAGCATCTCCAAGTCCTTCCACTACCTCTAGTCTTCTTGATAGGTCCAAGATACTATCAGACAATCCTGTAATCACCTGTGATTGTTCCATAATTTTTGACTCTGTACAAGACAACCACTTATATACTTATTCATCCTGCATGACTTGCTTCACATTCATCATTATCAACTTACATTCTATTGTCGTAGCCCCTATGGTTGGTACACCAATGGGATCATCATCACACCCATTGTAAATGTGCAACTTCTTCAAGTGAGTTACTATCATAGCTTCAAACTATTTCATAAATTCCATTCCCAGTACAATTTCATAGTCATTTATCCACACAATCATGAAGTCGACTTTCCTAGTCCATTCAACTATGCTCACATCAAATTTCTATGCTACATCGATCATTGAATTTGTTAGAGAATTCACTGCTTTCAACTGTGCTTGAATTGGTATAAACTTCAGCCTAATCTTTCTCGCAGTATCTTCACTCATGAATTTATGAGTTGCACCACTATCTACCATCATGAGAATGATACCTTTCCTAATATTCATCTCCACATATTCCAACTTGTTCCTCTCAGGATCTCATCGTGAGACCACTTCCGTAGCTACCGCAGCTCCCAAAATTTGCATCACTCCAACGGAAGTTTCTTCTTTCTTATTCTTCACATTGGGTTGTGCTACAACTGCCACTTTCAGTCTTGAAGGACAATTCTTCATTGTATGTGGTTCTTCACAAATCCAACAATTCAGAGGCTTCTTCGTCTTCAACTTGTCATTCTATCTTGAAGGCTCTTCTTTCGTAGACTTCTCTTTCAGTTTATTTGTCTTCTTCTTTCGTTATTCAGTTCCTTCATCATAATGTTCTTCCAATAGATCAACCCTTGCAAATGCTTCCTCTAGTGTCTTGATATTCCACCTCTTTACCTCATTGCATGCCCAAGGTTTCCATCCTATGTTGAAATTGAATACCTTGTCTTTCTTCGCCATATCAAGTAACTCCAACATCACACTCGAGAACTCTCGTTGATATGCTTGTAGGCTTCCTGTTTGCTTCATATATTTTATCTTAGTCCTTTCATCCCAAGTCTCATCTTGTGGGCTAAAATGAGTCTGCATAGATTTCTTCATGTCATCCCAAGAAGAGATCTCTGTTGCCTCACCATTGGCAATATGGTCCGTCTTTCTTCGTCACCACATATTAACATCTTTCATCAAGAATTGAGAAGCTACCTTTACTTTGGCCTTATCATCAAGTATACCCAAACGTTCCAAGTATTGCTCCATATCCCATAAGAAATTGACAAGAGATTTCATACTCCTCATCCCATCATAAGATTTGGGTTCTTTGACCTTCACATGGGAAACTCCTCCAATAGAACCTTGCCCAACTTCTTTCTTCAAAATAGCGATCTCATTCCGAGCATCATCAAGTTCCTTCTGCAACTTCGATATTTTTGCCAAACCTTGATCCCTTGTAGCTCCAATGTCCTCGACTTCTTTCTTTGTTTGCACATAAATCCATTCTGTATGCTCGTATCGAATTTTTAGGTCTTCAAATTCTTCCTTCAACTTCGCTATCATATCCCGATGTTCAACATATTCAACCTTCAATGAAGCTATATCAGAAGGTAATTCCTCCATTTTATCCACTACCTTGTCCATAAAAGCTATTTTTGCATCCCTACTAGATTCCCCCATCATAACTTGAGGTTCTTCCACTTGATAAGCCATCAACTTCACTTGTGATCTCGTTGAGACCATAAACTTCTCCTATCATTCAACTTGCCCTTCACTTGTCCCTGTCGAACTTTCCTAAGCTCTGTGGAAAGTCTGATAACACCTGTTACCAAGAAATATCTACTTCACTTCGCAAATCAAAGCTATGATACCATCTGTCATGCCCCTATCCTGGCGGTGATCATTCAACCACACATAGGCAGGCGTGGCACTGCTACCCACTTTCTTTTCACCAATCATTATGAGTGCAGGCTATGCCTAACATTTAACTCTTAGTTATTTTTCTTCAATTCTTCTAAGCATTCATCATTTACACAATGGAATAACATTTACATCATCATCATTTATCAATATGCAAATCAGAAATACTTTCTTTTAATGGGAGGGGCAACTCCCAGATTAGAGTCTGCCCAATAATAATAAATCAGTCTTTTGCAAGTATTTTACAAATACAACCTTTTCCAAGAACCCCAAAATTCACCTTAGCAAATATGCCAAATTTCAACAACTTGTCTTACTCGTGTCAAGTTGCCCACCCCAATGGATCGAGTCACACTTCCATTCAACAACGCCCATGTTCTCTCGTGTCGTGCAGCTCATCTGGACAGAGGGACCCACCTTGTGTCACCCTCTGTAGCTCGTCACTAGGCAGGAGCACCCACACTACCTTGTTGCCCTCTGCAACTCGTTCTCAAGCAGGAGCACCCACACCATGTCATCCTCTGTAGCTCACTATTGGGCAGGAGCACCCACTCCATTGGGTCGCCCTCCTATAACTCATCCATGGGAAAAGTCACCCACCATCAGGTTGTCCTCTGCACTTCTTCATTGGGTTGGGTAGGAGTGCCCACTATAGCTCGCCTGTCGAGTTGGGCAGGAGAACCCACTATAGCTTGCATGTTGGTTCGGGCAAGAGCGCCCACTTGTGACTCATCCGCCAGGAAGGAGCTCCTACCTACAACTCATCCATTCAAAATGACCACCTGAAACCTGCAACTTCATTCGCCTTGGCTTGGTATAGCAGCCCTTGGTCTGTCTACACCTTGCCTTTTCTTTTCTCTCTTCTCTTGCTTGCCCAAGTACTCACTTGTTCGCTTGAACTTTCAAGGATGCTTTTCTCCACCAAGTTTCCTTCTATATATATGCAATCTCCATGGGTTAAAGTGGATTGACTTGCTCAGGCCGACCACACAAATCGCCCATAAAACTGCCAAAAGATGCATCAGCCCACCAACTCATCTGCTTCACACATCGGCTCACCAACTCATTGGTTTTTCGACACCTCCAATAACGCGTTGCACATATTCCCCATACTTAGCCAATTTTCCCCATCTCAGTTTTTTGACTCTCCAAGTAAATGATCGCAACTCATTGTCACACAACTTGTCATTGCACACTTATCGAGGCACATTTAAATGAACGCACCTGCTCGTCGTCACAAACTCGGCTCCTCGCACATAACCGAAGTTTGTCTCCATCATCACTCATCACATGTGAGCGTTCTCATCCATTGGTCGTGACACTTAGGGTGGCAAGAGCCAATTCTGGGAATTAGCCCCTACCACCCCCAGTCTCACGAGCACGAGCTTAGCGCTCTCATGTGTGATGAGCGACTGTGGGGAAACAAACTTCGGTTAAATGCGATGAACCAAGTTTACGATGACGAGCAGTTGCATTTGGTTAAATGTGCTCCATCAACGCTGAGTTGTGCGATGAAGAGTTGCGACGGTGTGATGAGTTACTTGGAGAGTTGAAAAACCAAGATTGGGAAAATCAGCTAAGTATGGGCAAATGTGATGAGTTTATATGAGGTGTCGAAAAACCGATGAGTTGGTGGGCTGACATGCGGAGTGCACAAATTGGCAGGCCGATGTGCGGAGCGTAGGAGTTGGTGAGCCGACGTATCATTTGGTAGTTTCATGGATGGATCGTGTGGTCGGCTTAGGCAGGTTGACCCACCTTGACACATGATGAGTTCGTATTTATTGATGATGACTTGGTGGAGAAAGGCATCAAGCGAAATTCAAGCATAAGGAATTGAGAAAAAAGCTTGAGAGAGCAAGAGAAAGGGAAAAAGAAGAAGGTGAGGTGTAGGCAGACCGAGGGCTGTAGTACCAAGCCGAGGAAGAAAGAAACACAAGTTTCAGGAGGACGAATTTTGGGCGAGTTACAGGTGGGCGCTCCTTCCTGGCGGACAAGCTACATGTGGGTGCTCTTGCCAGATGATGAGTTGTAGAGAATTAACGGAGCCAGGGTGGTGGGTTCTCTTGCCTGGCAGCGAGATACGGAAGGTCTCACTGCAGACAGATCTATAGTGCAAATGATTTTCGGAGAGCGTCCGTGTGACGTGCTGTGGACGAGTCGCCATTGCGACGATCTACGAGGATGACCCAGGGTGGGCACCTCTGCTCAACGGTGAGCTGCATGACATGACACGGGCATGGGCCACCCTAAACGACAGAATGTGGGCAATGCTGAATGGAAGGGAGACCCGAACCAATGAAGTGGGTGACCTGACACGAGCAGACTGAGTTGTTGAAAATTGGAAAGCTTTGTCAAGGTGAAATTTTGGGTTTCCTGGCAAAGGCTAAACTTGTATGTATATTTTTAAAATAATGAATTATTATTATTGGCAACACTCTAATCTCAGAGTTTCCCCCTCCCATTAAAAGAAAGTATTTCAACTGTGCATATTGATAAATGAAGATGATGTAAATGTTATTTCCACTGTGTAATGAATGTGCTTAGTAGAATTGAAGAAAAATAACTAAGTGTTCAATGTTAGGTGTATCCCATACTCATAAGTATTGGTGAAAAGGAAGTGGGTAGTGGTGTCGTGCCTACCTATGTGCGGTTGAAAGATCACCAGCAGAATAGGGGCGTGACATTTGGTATGAGAGACCTGATTCTGCGGGCTTTGTTGAATATTGAAGCAGAGATACGAAAACAGGGTTGCAGTTGATATTGAAGCTAAAGCACTTTGTGACAGGTTTAGCAATGTTGAAGCATCGTGCTTGGACCAAGATGAATGACATGACATGGAAAGTTGGGAATAATGCCAAGGGAGACTATTGCTGACCTTATGCAGGTTGAGGCTTATGAAAGAAGAGAATCCATAGATTCGAGATGAACTTAAGGTCTTGGAAAGAAATGTTGAAGACGAACTTCTTCAACTTGGTTGGGAAATCTAGCAGGATGTAGCTGCAGATTACGATGAAGAAGAAAAAATCGTGATATATGAGAATGTTGCAGATGTGACAACAATGCAGGAAGAACTTGGGGCACCTTTGATTTCTCAAGTTGGACCAGGATTGTACATATTTCAGACATTGATGGATGTAGGAACTCACATGGAGGAGCCTCATGATGAAGTAAGTATTACTCTTTCTTATGTTTCATCAGAGATTTTAGAGGATGGACCACATGCAAGGAAGGACAGAGAAAAATTGTCGATGCAATGGACAACCTTTCCATGGATGTCTACGATGAGACCTTGTGTCGAGAAGCAAGGAACATTAATTGTTGCATAGCTTGTTGGGGTAGTTTTCGACCTCATGGTAGGGGGTGAAAATGCCCATGACAAGGGAGGAACATGATGATCATTATGGAGGATGAGTCATGCTTTAGCCATATGGATAATTGGCTAAGTGCCTAGCATGACTCATGGATAGATTGGAGTGAGGGCACACTAAGTTTTGATGATATGATACTTGGGTGGACTTCTTCATGGCTAAGACCAAGAGACAGTCTTGGCGTACCTTTAGTGGGGGAGGAAGTGATGAAGGAAGGAACCTATGATGTGTGACATGATATGATATATGGTTTGAGTGATCGAGGGCACTAAACTTGATTAAGAACTAGGATGAGATGACTAATGTTTTGATGAGTCTACTAAGATAGACAACATGGGCAGCTTGAGTCATGGACATCGAGTTGGATAGATGGAGCATGGTAGACATTATGCAGGAGCACTTATATAGATATTTCACTTATGGGCATCTGATGAGGAGTGGCAAGGCAGGGATGTGTGCAGATGGAATTGTCGATGGGACATGGAGACATTTTACTCATGAGTCGATGGAGATGTTGTGCACATTTGTACAACAAGGCCATGTACTGGTTGGATTTGTGAGCAGACTATGGGAGTATCCATTCTACATGGAGTGTAGAGGCATCTTGCAGTGGAATTTGAGGCTGAGACAGGTATGTTTGCCTAGATTTTTGGTGGAGATGATTCATAGGAGTTCATGATGACTTGAGATAGTTGCAACCATTGGAGACTTCATGTTATAGTGGTCTTGAGGTATCTGATTCTTTGAGGAGATGAGGTCAGTGTTGTACCTAAATTTTATGTAGTATGGGGTGCATACTTTTTGGGTTTCTTGGCAAAGGTTGTACTTGTAAATAAAGTTGTAAAGACCGAATTATTATTATTGGGCAGACTCTAATCTGGGAGTTGGACCTCCCATTTAAAAGAAAGTATTTACACTATGCATATTTATAAATGAAGATGATGTAATGATATTTCCAGTGTGTAATGATGAATGTTTAGTAGAACTAAAGAAAAAGAAATAAGTGTTGAATGTTAGGCGTAGCCCGTACTCATAAATATTGGTGAAAAGAAAGTGGGTAGCAGTGCCAAACCTACCTATGTGTAGTTAAAAGACAACTGCTAAGATAGGGGCATGACAGTTGGTATGAGAGGTCGGACTTCACGGACTTTGTTGAAGATTGAAGCAGAGATATGATAATAGGGTTGCAGTTGGTATTGAAGCTAAAGCACTTTGTGACAGGTTTAGCAAAGGTGAAGCATCGTGCTTGGATCAAGATAAATGACATGACATGGAAAGTTGGGAAGAATGCCAAGGGAGACCCTTGTTGACCTTATACAGGTTGAGGCTTATGAAAGAAGAGAATCCATAGATTTGAGATGAACTTGAGGTCTTGGAAAAAAATGTTGAAGACGAACTTCTTCAACTTGGTTGGGAAATCGAGCAGGATGTAGCTGTAGATTATGATGAAGAAGAAGAAATCATGATATATGAGAATGTTGTAGATGTGACAATGATGGAGGAGAACTTGAGGCACCTTTGATAGCTCAAGTTGGACCAAGATTGTACATATTGCAAAAATTGATGGATGAAAGCACTCACATGGAGGAGCCTCATGATGAAGTAAGTATTACTCATTCTTGTGTTTCATTAGAGCTTTTATAGGATGGACCATATGCAGGGAAGGGCAAAGGAAATTTGTCGATGTGATGGAAAACCTTTCCATGCATGTCTACGATGAGACCTTGTGTTGAGAAGCAAGGAACATTAATTGTTGCATAGATTGTTGGGGCAGTTTCCGACCTCATGGAAGGGGGTGAAAATGCCCATGACAAGGGAGGAACATGATTATCACTATGGAGGATGAGTCATGCTTTAGCCATATGGATAATTGGTTAAGTGCCCGGCATGACTCATGGATAGATTGGAGTGAGGGCATACTGAGTTTTGATTATATTATACTTGGGTGGAATTCTTCATGGCTCAGACCAGGAGATAGTCTTGGTGTACCTTTAGTGGGGGAGGCAGTGACGAAGGAAGGAACCTGTGATGTGTGACATGATATGATATATGGTTTGAGTGACCGAGGACACTAAACTTGATTGAGTACTAGGATGAGATGACCAATGTTTTGGTGAGTCCACTAAGATAGACAACATGGGCATCTTGAGTTATGGACATCGAGTTGGATAGATGGAGCATGATAGACATTATGCAGGAGCACTTATATAGAGATTTCACTTATGGGAATCCAATGAGGAGTGACAAGGCAGGGATGTGTGCAGATGGATTTGTTGATGCGACATGGAGACATTTTTCTCATGAGTCGATGGAGATGTTGTGCACATTTGTACAACAAGGATTTTTACTGGTTGGATTTGTGAGCAGACTATGGGAGTATCCATACTACATGGAGTGTAGAGACATATTGCAGTGGCATTTGAGGCTGAGACATGTATGTTTGCTGAGATGTTTGGTGGAGATGATTCATAGGAGTTCATGATGACTTGAGATAGTTGCAGCCATTGGAGACTTCACGTTATAGTGGTCTTGGGGTATTTGATTCTTTGAGGAGCTGAGGTAAGTTTTGTACCTAAATTTTATGTAGTATGGGGTGCATACTTTTGGGCACATTTATGGGGTGCGTTTAGGAGAGTGACTTGATGGGGATGATTGAGACAAGACACTTTGTATTTGATGGAGTTAGAGTGATGAGGATGCCTTGGTGGCAACATTTGGTCTTGGGATGAGTCAAGACTTAACCTCTTTTGATAGACATGGTGGCTGATTGGTTTATGACCTTGGGAAGTACATGGATGATGAGACAAGTGTGTACATGTCCCTTTGATAGACTTGAGGGATGGAATATTATATATGTGATGGAGGTTTCTTCATGGACCCAGATGTGGCACATTGAGAGTCGGTTTCATGAGAGGATATCTTCACTTTGAGGAGATGAACCTCACACACATATGGATCATGATGTTTGGATAGATGTGACTGATTAACATGCAACATATTGACACCAACATTATGGACGACATGTTGTGGATGAGATGGATACTACTTCATGGACTTGTTAGCTCTGCTATGTAACACTGATTTTTCAAGGTCGAAGATGAGCTTGGTCTGCTGGATTGTGCTCAAAAGAAAGCTCATAATGGTCACTTTCTCCTTTTTCTATTACCCCGCTTATTCTCCTTCATCTCCGTTTCCTCTATTTTTCCTCTAAACCCGACCAAATAGCCCCTTTCAACTTTAGCCCCAAGAGAAAAGCCTAAACCACCATAAAACTTCAACCATATGACTTTGTGCCTTTATAACTCATCACCTTTTATCTATGTCGTTGATCTTCCCCACTGATCTAATGGTTCCCGTCACGCCCGATAGAGAAACCTGCATAATCATTCCTCCACCATACGATCACCTCTGTGGAGATCTGGCGGCCTTCGCAATTATCACGCCGGCGATGTGATCAAATGTTAGCGTGCAATGAGAGCGGTTTTTCTTTCTCATCTGTCGCTACATGTCAATCGATGAGTGGCATCGCTTGGTCTTATCCTTTTACCACTTTATTCCTGATGGCGGTGCGATCAATACTATTTACCGCTGACCAATCCGCCTCGCCTGATAATGACCGCGTCATTTCACCTCCCGATCATTGTTTGATTTAGCTGCCTAAGATCTAACAACCCAAATTCAACCTGCTCCCACCTCGGCTGATATCCTTTGCCGAGCCATCTTTGTCGTCTATTCTCCCGATCCGACAACCATCCTTCCCTCTCATCTCGACCATCTGTTCAACCATGCACTCCACATCCTCAGACCACTCCGTTTTCCCAAAGGAGGAAGGTGACCAACTTGCCAGTACCAGTCGTTGTAAATCCTCAATGACCATATTTAACAGAAGGCATGGCCAAGGGAGAAAAGGACAAAGCACGACCCTATAACTACATTTATCAGTTATGGAACTTCACTGATACGAGCACTCCAACTTCCTAAAAGGACAACACAACACCTGAACAGCTCGAATTCATCCGTTGAAGCAAGAAAACATAGCCAGAGACTCCATCAGGCTGTTAAATGCAGTTGGTGGTCAATTATGACCCCTCCATACCTAATCGGCCCAAGTGCCCTGTAATGCAAATCTATAAATACCCAGGAATAAGATGTAATCAGGGTTGGTGGTTGGTATTCTGATGTAAGGTTCAACTTATGGAAACTGTAGATATTTTGTCACTAGCAGCCTCTCGTCTTCATTTTCAGCTAATACAAGCTTCTTTTTCTATTAACTGCTCACTTTCCATTTTCCTATGTTCTAAGCTTGTGCTTGATATACTGTATTCTTAGTCTTTTTAGGTTTAGCACTACATAACTGTCATCTTATCTGTGTCATATTGTTGAATGCATCACTGAATAGGTTACCTAGGTTTCTTTCTAATTAATGGAAGAGAGTTGCCATCCTGTTTATGCATTAGTAGCATAGATTTATAGGTTTCTTTACTAGTTGCAATCGGCCATCACATGGTCTTGTGCATCTGCTAGTGTGGTTAGTATTCTCCATATTCACCTAATCTCTAAACTGTGAGCATTTGGTGGTCTAAAGCCTTGTAGTTTGTGGGTGTTCATGCATGTCTGGAGTAAGACAAAGTAGAAGTGGTTATCTGGCTTGAACAAACCATTATTCCTTCCATTAAATCTGCAACAATAGTTGAATTTATATGTTACCAGACAACTCTGAGCTACAACCTAGGAGAGTTTCTTGGAATCCTAACATAATTGGCACCGTTACCGAGGAGAGGAGATTGAAGCTCAACTTCCCTGGGAGAATGACACAGATCTAGCTTTGATGATAGACAAAGCCTAGACACATTTATTGTTGTAATCATCTATCTGGTGACTCTATTGGAGGAAGAAACTTTTGGCGACTCCACATCACTGTTCTGTCTCAGTTTGTGAGACATACTCGGAGAAATCGTTAGAAAAATCGTCAACTGACCCAGTGCTTGACCTCGAGAAGATTTTCAAGCAGAAAAAAACATCACAGAAAGGAGCACCAGGATCAGGTAAGCCTAAACAATCTTATGTAACTTTGCAATAAAGGCTTGTAACTGAGCATGCACATGTGGAAAATATATAGCCTAGCACTATTAGTGAAGAAATATTTTCAGAGATTCATAAAGCTCCTTGTTCAATAATTTCTCCTTTGGATCTCAGTCCAAAAAAAGCCTCCCCTAGAGTCCATCAGTTTCCTTTTGCCCTATCATTTATTTCCCAGCCTTCTGTCATCCAAACAACCAATACTCTTCCATATACCCCAGTCATGGGAGGCCCACAAGCACCTACCAAAATGGAAAGAATCATAGCTGCTAGGTATGGAGGCTTGGTTTTTCCTGTTCCTTTGAATGCCATGCCTGCAGGAGAGTATCATAAATACATGCCTAAGTTTACTAGTAGGGAGGGAGTAATAGCTGAAGAACACCTTGAGTCTTTTTATAGCTATGTTGATAATCTAGATATCAGTAAAAGTGATGTGTGGATGAGATTATTTGTCCAAAGCCTTGATGGAGAGGCTAGAAAGTGGTCTAGAGAGCTGACTTCTAGATCTATAGCAGACATTGAAGCTTTAGATGATGTGTTTTTGAAGCATTTGGGAGATAAGAAAGACCTACTATATTACCATACTAAGTTTGGCAACCTCAAAAGGGTAAATGGGGAATCGTTGTTTGATTCTAACAAAAGATTCAATCGTATGTATAGCAAGATACCAGCTGAAGTAAAGCCTACCCCCACCTCTTCCAAACTCACCTATGCCAATGCATTTTATGTTGATTTATGCCTGCTACTAAGAGAAAGAAGATGTGCCACCCTAGCTAAAATGCAAGATGTAGCATTAGAGGTGGAATCCAATATCATGGCTGCAGAGAAACTAAAAGACCATATTGATAGAAGGAGGCAAAGAAGTGAGGCTTCTTCTTCCTCTGCTTCATCTTCCAAGCCAAAAATAGATAAAATGACTAAAATGATAGAATCATTAGCTGCTGAAATATCCAAACTGAAGTTTGAGTAGAGTTATGGGAAATCAAGGCTACCTAACACATCTGCTCCAAGAAATCCCAATCCATTCAGAAGAGCAAATGAAAAATTGCAGACCATTCAGAGGGGCAAAGACTCCAATGAAGAACAAAGGGTTAAGACTCCTTTCCATAACGTAGTCATGGAGGAGGACCAATTCGATGAAGAGGATGAGATTCACTGCATGGAAGACAAGGGAAGTGATGCCTTTTTGACATTAGCTGCATATGAAGAATCCTTACTCCAGGACCAGACCAGTCAAGAGTGGGATAGAGAAGCTATTCTACAAACTGAAGACTAGCAAAGATATAATTTGAGGTCAAGAATGAGTAATGTTGAAAAGAATCCTGCTCAAAGAGCTATCGTCCCCACAGAACAATAGATCTACAAACAAAAAAGGTTAGCAGCTGATCCCATCATCCTCAAAGCACCAGCTCAAGAGGTAAGAGTCCCTAACAAGTCCTTTTCCCCTTTCAGTTTTGAATCAAAAGTCCAGAGGTTGAAAATATATGTACCTCTAATAGAACTTGTAACAAATGAGGTCTTTAGAAAGCCTATCCTTGATGCCCTTGAGCTGAAAGCCACACAAGCCTCCACTGACTATGACAATTTACAAGATGATAAACCTGCAGTTGTGCTCAGCCCAATGTTTGAACCCACTGATGGTAATTCTCCATCATTTTATGTCTCATTGACCATTCATGACAAAATCCTCCACAACTGTCTACTAGACACAGGGACCAGTCATAATATGATGCCCAAAGCTGTCATGGAAGAGTTAGGCCTTGATATCACTAGATCATATCATGATTTATTCTCCTTTGATTCAAGGAAGGTGAAGTGATTGGGATTGATCAAAGATTTAGCCATCACCCTAACTCAACTACCCATGAAGAGCATGATTATGGACATCGTGGTGGCATATGTTCCCCCTAAGTTTGGCATGCTACTGTACAGAGGGTGGATTAAAAGGATGGGTGGGACATTACAAAATGATCTATCTTATGCCACTATCCTAGTTTTTGGATAAGAAAGCAGAAGGTTGTACAGGGAAGCCCAGCTAACCTATATCATCAGTGATGAGGAAAACCCCACTAATCATCCTATTTACACTGTTGAAACTGATTTTGGAGCATGTATTCTCCAAATTGAAGAATCCTAGAGGGCCCTAGTGCAGATCAAGAAACCGGTATGCCAAGTCAATGAAGAAGAAGGGACACAAGTTTGGGATATGTTCTTTGATGGAGCCTGTTCAAGGGAAACGGTAGGAGCAGGAGTGGTGCTGGTGTCTCCAAAACAAGAGAGCACACATCTGCCTTTTAAGCTAACTTTTTAGGTCACCAACAATATAGAAGAGTATGAGGCTCTGTTATTGGGCCTAAACGCTGCCAAAGATAGAGGTGTTAGAAATATAAAGGTGTTTGGAGATGTTGATCTCATCATTCAGTAAGTGAACAAATCACTCCAAGCAAGGCACCCAAGGATGAAAGCATACAGAGGTGAGGTATGGAGACTCAAAGATTCTTTTGATAGTTTTTGTATCTCAAATATTCCTATAGTAAAAAATCAGCTTGATGATTCCTTTGTTGTGTATGCTAGCATGTTCATCCCTCCTATGCCTCCTAGATTGGCCTATGAAGTCCAGATAAAATATAGACCATCCTTGCCTGATAATGTTCAGCATTGGAAAGTATTTGAGGATGATGACGAAGTAAATAGGTTTCTGCAAGTCATTGATGAATTCTCCGAAATAAAAATTGATCAAGAGAATGAAACCTTGGAGGAAAATCCCCAGCCCCAGCTAAAGAACAGGATTGGCCGATACAACATTGTTCAGTTGCCCAGCAATCATATACCTAAAGGCCTAGTTCCCCTAGGGAATTTGTTTGACCATAATGATGTGCCTTATAAGGCCACACAAAAAGAAGATCAGTCTGTAGTCCATAGGCATAACATAGGGAGTCTAGATCATCGAAAATATATAAACCTTTCCACCCATTTGTCTGCCACTCAAAGTTATGGATATTGCACCTTAATGAAGAAATTCGTTGATTTCTTCGTCTGGGAATACAGTGACCTGAAAACTTATGACAAAAAGATCATCCAGCATAAGATCCCCTTGGAGAAAGATACCATTCCTTTCAAGCAGAAACTGAGACCCATAAATCCTTTGCTCCTCCCTCTGATTGAAAAAGAAATCAAGAAGGTGTTGGATGCCAAAATCATAGTCCCTGTGAGGTATTCAAAGTGGGTCGCTAACTTGGTAGTGGTGAGGAATAAGAGTGGAGAAATCAAGTTGTGTGTTGATTTCAGAAACCTGAACAAATGCTCTAAGAAAGACAATTATCCCCTGCCCAAGATGGAGCATTTGTTGCAAAAAGTCTCAGGAGCCAAAGTGATGTCATTCTTGGATGGATTTTCAGGGTATAACCAAGTTGTTGTACATCCAGATGATCAAGAAAAGACTACATTCACCACTCCTTGGGGCACATTCATGTATTCCAAGATGCCTTTCAGGCTGATGAATGTTGGAGCCACCTTTCAGAGAGCTATGGATATAACATTTGTAGGAGAGAAGGATAAGTTTGTCCTTGTCTACCTGGATGACATAACAATATATTCCAGCATCCATCAAGACCATCTGCAACACTTGAAGAAGGTGTTTCTGAAGTGCCGGAGATTTGGGATATCAGTCAATCCTAAAAAATCACAGTTTGCTTTAGTAGAGGGCAAGCTCCTTGGACACATTATTTCTGCTGCAAGTGTTAAGATTGACCTAGAAAGAGTGAAAGCAATATAGACCTTATCTGTCCCAAGATCAAAAAATGACATCCAATCCTTTTTGGGCAAAATAAATTTTGTAAGGAGGTTCATTCCTAATTTTGCAGAATTGGTAAAACACATCACCTCCATGTTGAAAAAGGGGTCAGAAGTCAAATGGACTAATGCAGCAAAAAGATCTTTCGAAGCCATCAAAAAGGCTATTATGGAAGCTCCCACTTTAATCAACCCAGACTATAGCAAGGAGTTCCACATATTTTCATTTGCCTCGGGTGACACCCTTGTAGCAGTTTTATTGCAAGAAGATGAAGAGGGTTTAGAGCATCCAGTGGCATTCTTCAGCAAGACATTAAGGGATGCTGAACTGAGGTATGATATCATCGAAAAGTAGGCATATGCTCTTATCAAATCTCTAAAAGCCTTCATGATATATATTTTTCACTCTAAGGCAATAACATATGTGCCCTTTGCTTCAATAAAGGATGTCCTAATGCAGCCAGATGTTGATGGAAGAAGGGCTAAATGGATTGCGAAGCTTATTGAATTCAACATAGAATTGAAGCCCACCAAGCTTGTCAAGCGTCAAGGCCTTGCCAAGTTGATGGCCGAAGAAAATTGCGGGATGCTAGACATGAATTGGATGAGCACAATTTCAAATGGAAGATAGACAGGGGAAGGAACATTTGAACCAGAGCAAAACCAATCAGTGGTAGAAAATTTAGCTTCTTGTGAATGGTATTCTACAATAGCTCAGTTCTTGCTGAAGCTAGAAGTTCCTCCAGGCCTTAGTTCAAGCCAAGCAAGAACTATTAAGCTCAAAGCAACTAGGTTTTGCATTTATCAAAACTTGTTGTATTCGAGAGATCCCTATGGAATTCTTCTAAGGTGTCTGGACAAAGAACAATCCATGGAGGTCATGCATCAGTTTCATTCCACCATATGTGGAGGACATCACTATTGGAAAACCACAGCCCACAAGATTCTCAGAGCTGAGCATTATTGGCCCACCCTGTTTTCTGATATCTTTTCATTTGTAAAATCTTGTGACAGGTGCCATAGGTTTGAAGGAAAACAATAGTTAAAGTCCTTACCCCTAAAGCCAATACATGCCAGTGACCCTTTTCAGTAGTGGGGTTTGGATTTCATAGGAGAAATTAATCCACATTCCAGTGGGCAACAGAGATGGATCTTAGTAGCCACTAACTACTTCACTAAATGGATTGAGGCCATCCCTACTAGGAAAGTTGATCATCATGTTGTCATGAAGTTCTTGACAGAAAACATTTTCACCAGGTTTGGCTGCCCACACATATTAGTTACAGGCAATGCAACAGCTTTCAGAGCAAAAGAGTTTGTGGACATGTGTGACTCAATGGGAATTAAGCAAATGCATTCCACTTCATATTACCCTCAAGGTAATGGTCTGGTAGAATCATCCAATAAAAGCCTAATAAGGATAATAAAAAATTTTCTCGAAGAGAATAAAAGGAACTGGGATTCCAAACTGAAGTATGCACTGACAAGGTCACCACTAAGAAATCCACAGCGAATTCTCCATTCAAATTGGTTTATGGCACTGAGGATGTATTCCCAATCCAGTTGACCCTCCCTGTAGCTAAGTTCTTGAAGGATGAGCAGAATGAGGAAGATGACATGGAAAAGAGTATTAGTGACTTGGTAGAAGTGCATCAAATTAGAGATTAGTTGGTTGAAAAGTCTGCAACACATCAAAAGAGAATCAAGGAAGCCTTTGACAGAAAGGCAAAGACAGACAGTTTTCAAGTTGGAGAATTGGTTCTTAAGTGGGATGCACTGAAGGAAAAGAAAGGCAATCATGGGAATTTCAATGCTCTGTGGACTGGACCTTTTGTCATCACTCAGATCTAGGGGAATAACACTTTCATGCTGCAAAGTAGGGAAGGAGAAACAGTTTTTGATGGACTAGTTAATGGGTGATTTTTGAAATTTTTTGTTGTTTAAGGTCTTCAGGCCTTAATGTTGTAAATATGTTATTTTTACAAGTTTTAGTGTAGGCTTAATTAGAGTCCATGCCCAATGGAATACTAGGGAATGTTGTTGATCTTGTTTTTGTAGGAGAGACAATGGTCTAGAGTTCTTGAGACCTCATAGGGAGGATCCCATCCCCAGAAGGAGCCAGTGTTAGCTCTGCTATGTAACACCGATTTTTCAAGGTCAGAGATGAGCTTGGTCTGTTGGTTTGTGCCTAAAAGAAAGCTCATAATGGTCTCTTTCTCCTTTTTTCCGTTACCCCGCTTATTCTCCTTCATCTCCGTTTCCTTTGTTTTTCCTCTAAACTTGACAAAATAGCCCCTTTGGACTTTAGCCCCTAGAGCAAAGCCTAAACCCACCATAAAACCTCAACCATATGACTTTGTGCCTTTATAACTTGTCTCCTTTTATCTCCATCGTTGATCTTCCCCGCCGATCTAATGACTCCCGTCACACCCGATAGAGCAACCTGCATGATCATTCCTCCACTGTCTAATCACCTCCATCGAGATCTGGAGGCCTTTGCGCTTATCGCGCCGGTGATGTGATCAAACGTTAGCGTGCGATGAGAGCATTTTTTCTCTCTCATCTTCCGCTACGTGTGGATCGATGAGTGGCATTGCTCAGTCTTGTTCTTTTACCGCTTTATGCCCGAAGGCGATGCGATCAATACCGTTTACCACTAACCAATCTGCCCCACCCGATAACGACCATGCCATTTCACCTCCTGATCATCGCTCAATCTGGCCGCCTAAGATTTAATGGCCCAAATTAAACCCACTTCCACCTCGGCTGATATCCTCCGCTGAGCCATCTTTTCCATCTATTCTCTCGATCCGACAGTCATCCATCCCTCTCATCTCGGCCGTCCGTTCACCCATGCACTCCATGTCCTCAGACCACTCTGTTTGCTCGAAGGAGGAAGGTGACCAGCTTGCTAGTACTAGTTGCAATAAATCCTCAACAACCATATTTAACAAAAGGCATGGCCAAGGGAGAAAAGGACAGAGCACAACCCTGTAACTGTATTTATCAGTTATGGAACTTCACTAGTATGAGCACTCCAACTGCCTAAGAGGACAGCACAACACCTGAGAAGATTGGATTCATCCGCTGAAGCAAGCAAACATAGCCAGAGATTCCATCAGCCATTAAATGCAGTTGGTGGTCAATTATGACCCCTCCATACCTAATCGTCCCAAGTGCCCTGTAATGTAAATCTATAAATACCCATGAACAAGACGTAATCAAGGTTGGTGGTTGGTATTCTGAGGTAAGGTTCAACTTTTGGAAATTGTAGATGTTTGTCACTAGAAACGTCTCGTCTTCATTTTAAGCTAATGCAAGCTTCTTTTGTTGTTAACTGCTCACTTTCCATTTTCCTTTGTTCTAAGCTTGTGCTTGATATACTGTATTCTTGGTCTTTTGAGGTTTAGCACTCTATAACTGTCATCTTATCTGTGCTAGATTGTTGAATGCATCACTAAATAGGTTACTCAGGTTTCTTTCTATCTGATGCAAGAGAGTTGTCATCCTGTCTATGCATTAGTAGAATAGATTCATAGGTTTCTTTACTAGTTGTAACCGGCCATCACATGGTCTTGTGCATCTGCTGGTGTGGTTAGTATTCTCCATATTCACCTAATCTCTAAATTGTGAGCATTTGGTGGTCTAAAGCCTTGTAGTATAAGGGTGTTCACACATGTTTGGAGTAATACAAAGTAGAAGTGGTTATCTGGCTTGAACAAACCATCATTCCTTCCATTAAACCTGTAACAATAGATGAATTTATATGTTACTAGGCATCTTCGAGCTACAACCTAGGAGAGTTTCTTGGAATCTTAACAAGTCCTAGGAATGGCTTACTTATATTTTGATGGAGATGGGATGGATTCTTGATCGAGTTGATGTTGTGACGAGATGCTAAGAGAAATGACTGATGATGGCATGAGGAGGTGCATTTTCGTGATTTGAGCGCGACAGTTGGATTGATCACCCGACTAGTTCTACTCATGGAGTCGGCAATGTACTGAGATATGTTTGAGTTGAGTTGGAGTATCATGGCAGCAGTTCACATGATGACGATACATGATGGAGGTCAACACAATATATGTTGTAGGGATAGAATGTAGTTTGAGTTGGAGGGACCAACCTTCCACAGTGGTGTAGCATGTGGAGATTGCGACAGATGTGGTTGATGATCATGGATTGAGGAGACTTTCCTATTCAAGGAATCATGAACCTTTGTGGTTTATGCGATGACGGGGTAGAGAAGGGAAAAATTAGACATTTTGGAGATGTTGGAGCTAGCGATAATTTGGAATGTCGTATGATGGAGTTGTCGAGGATGAAAACCATTTAAAGTGGGGGAGTATGTCACAACCACAAGCTGAGCAAGCTCATGTGCGACACGCGACGGTGGGAGACAAAATTTAGTTAAATACGATGAACCAAGTTGTGATGACGAGCGGGTGCATTCGGTTAACGCACTCTGAAAAGTGTGCGGCAACGAGTTGTGCAATGACAAATTACAACGAGTTACTTGGAGAGTCGAACAACCGAGATTGGGAAAATCGGCTAAGTATGGGTGCAAATGATGAGTTTATATGAGGTGTCGAAAAACCAACGAGTTAGTGGGCCAATGTGTGGAGCAGACGAGTTGGTGGGCTGATATGTGTAGTGGATGAGTTGGTGGGCCAACACATCATTTGGTAGTTTCATGGGTGGATCGTGTGGTCAGCTTGGGTAGGTCAACCCATCTTGACACATGATGAGTTCATATATATTGATGGCGACTTTGTGGAGAAAGGTATCAAGAAAAATTCAAGCATAAAGCATTGAGAAAGAAGCTTGGGCGAGCAAGAGAAAGGGCGAAAGAAGAAGGGCGAGGTGCAGGCAGACCAAGGGTTGTAGTACCAATTTGAGGGAGAAATAAAGATAGGTTTCAAGCGAAAAAATTCTAGGTGAGTTACATGTGGTTTCTCCTGTCCAACGAATGAGCCACAGGTGGCGCTCCTGCCCACCGATGAGATGCAGAAGGTCTTAGTGTGGATGGGTCTGCAGTGCAAACAGATTGTAGAGAGCGTCAATGAGATGAGCTGCCATTGCGACAAGTTGTGGAGGATGACTTTGGGTGGGCACCTTTGGCCGAGGGTGAGCTGCATGAAATGACACGGGTGTGGGCCACCCTGAATGAAAAAATGTGGGCACTTCTAAATGGAAGGGCGACCTGAACCAGTGAGGTGGGTGACCCAACACAAGCAGGTCGAGTTGCTAGAAATTGGAAGGTTTTGTCAAGGTGAAATTTGGGGTTTCATGGAAAGGGTTGAACTTGTATATGTATTTGTAAAATACTGAATTATTATTATTGGGAAAACTATAATTTGGGAGTTTCCCCTCCCATTACAAGAAAGTATTCCCACTGTGTATATCGATAAATGAAGATGATGTAAATGTTATTTCCATTGTGTAATTAATGTGCTTAGTAGAATTAAAGAAAAAGAACTAAATGTTGAATGTTAGGCATAGCCCATACTCATAGGTATTGGTGAAAAGAAAGTGGGTAGTGGTGTTGCACCTGCCTATGTGCAGTTGAAAGACCACCACCATGATAGGGGCATGACACTCATTGTCACGACCACGAGCTGAGCGTGCTCATGTGCGATGGGCGACGGTGGGAGACATCCTTCAGTTATGTGTGACGAGTCGACTTTGCAACAAGGAGAGGATGCATTCAGTTAAATGCGCCCCGATAAGTGTGTGATGACGAATTGTGTGATGAAAAGTTGTGTGACTGTGCGATGAGTTACTTGAAGAGTAAAAAAATGAGATTGGGAAAATCGGCTAAGTATGGGCACATGCACGACAAGTTTATATGAGGTGTCGAATTACTGACGAGTTGGGCCGACAGATGGTGGTGGACGTTGTGGGTGGGTCAACATACGAAAAACGGATGAGTTGGTTGGTCGACATATTATTTGGCATTTTCATGGGTGGATTTTGTGGTTGGCCTGTGCAAACCGACCCACCTTTACTCATGGAGAACACATATAAGTATGGGTGGCAACTTGGAGGAAGAGAATTTATCGAAGTTCAAGCATAAGGCATTAAGCCAACACTTAGGTGCACAAAGTGAAAAAAATTGGAGCAAGGGGGAGGTGCAGGCAGACTGATGGCCGTAGTACTGAGCCGAGAGAAGGAGAAGCAAGTTGCAGGTCTACAATACAGATGAGATGCAAAATTATACCGGTTCAATGAGGTACAGAAGTTTGTCAAGTTGCGACGAGCTGTAGAAGGTCTGTGGTGCAGACGAGCTGCGGAAGTCTGCTAAAGTGACGAGCTGCAGAAGTTTGCCAGTGTGACGAGCTATGGAAGTCTGCCCGACAGGGTGGGCACCTCTACCTAGTGATGAGCTGCATGACATGATAGGTCGACTCTACTAAATAGAGGGAAACCTGACCTGGTGAGGTGGGTGACCCGACACGAGTAGGCTGAGTTGCTAAAAATTGGCAGAATTTCTAAGGTGAAATTTGGGGTTTCTTGGCAAAGGTTGTACTTGTAAATAAAGTTGTAAAGGCTGAATTATTATTACTGGGCAGACTCTAATCTGGGAGTTGGACCTCCCATTTAAAATAAAGTATTCACACTATGCATATTTATAAATGAAGATGATGTAATGATATTTATGGTGTGTAATGATGAATGATTAGTAGAATTAAAGAAAAAGAACTAAGTGTTGAATGTTAGGCGTAGCCCATACTCATAAATATTGGTGAAAAGAAAGTGGGTAGCCGTGTTGCACCTGCCTATGTGCGGTTGAAATACCATCACTAGGATAGGGGCGTGACAATTGGTACTAGAGGCCTGATTTAATATGAATCAAAAAGTGAGATAGATACCACTGCACTTTGTGACAGATGGTGTAAGAGGTCCGGATTCCACGGGCTTTGTTGAAGATTGAAGCAGAGATTCGACAATAGGGTTGCAGTTGGTATTGAAGCTGAATCACTTTGTGATAGGTTTAGTAGAGGTGAAGAAGTCTGCTTGGGCCAAGTTGAATGACAAGACATGGCAAGTTGGGAAGAGTGCCAAGGGAGGCTCTTGTTGACCTTATACAGGTTGAAGTGGATGAAAGAAGAGAACCCACAGATTCGAGATGAACTTAAGGTCTTGGAAATGAATGTGGAAGAGAAACTTCTTCGACTTGGTTGGGAAATGGAGCAGGATGTAGCTGCAGATTGCGATAAAGAAGAAGTTGTGATGTATGAGGATGCTGCAGATGTGACAATGATGGAGGAAGAACTTCAGGCACCATCAATTGCTCAAGTTGAACCAGGATCGTACATATCGCAGACATTTACTGATGCAGGCACTCACATGGAGGAGCCTCATGATGAAGTAAGTATTCCTATTATTACTTGTGTTTCATTGGAGCTTTTGGAGGATGGGCCATATGCAGGGAAGGGTAAAGGATGTTTTCTGATGCGATGGACAACCTTTTCATGGATGACTATGATGAGACCTTATGCGGAGAAGCAAGGAACATTGATTGTTGCAAAGCTTGTTGGGGCAGTTTGCGACCTCATGGTAGGGGTGCAAATTATCGTGACAAGGGAGGAACATGATGATCATTGTGGAGTATGCGTTATGCTTTAGCCATATGGAGAATTGGCTAAGTGCTCGAAATGACTCATGGATATATTGGAGAAAGGGCACACCATATTTATAATGATATGATATTTGGGTGGACATGTTCATGGTTGAGACCAAGAGACAGTCTTGGTGGAACTTTAGTGGGGGAGGCAGCGATGATGGAAGGAACCTGTGGTGTGACATGATATGATATGATGATATATGTGGTTTGAGTGACCAAGGGCACCAAACATGATTTAGGACTAGGATGAGATTACCGATGTTGTGATGAGTCTACTTAGATAGACAACATGGGTAGCTTGAGTCATGGACATCGAGTTGGATAGATGGAGCATGGAAGACATTATGCAGGAGCACTTGTAGAGATGACACTTATGGTCATCCAATGAGGAGTGTCAAGGCATTGATGTTGTGTGGATGGATTTGCTAATGTGACATGGAGATATTTTACTTGTGAGCTGATGGGGATGTTGTGCACTTTTGTACAATAAGGCCATGGACTGGTTGTATTTGTGAGCAGAATATGAGAGGATTCCTACCACATGGAGTGTAGAGGCATCTTGCAGTGGAATTTGAGATTGAGACATGTATGCTTGTTGACATGTTGGATGGAGATGATTCATGAGAGCTCATGATGACTTTAGAGAGTTGCAATCATTGGAGACTTCATATTATGATGGTATTGGAGTATTTGATTCATTAAGGAGTTGAGGTCATTGGTGTACCTGACTTTGATGCAGTATGGGGTGCATACATTTCGGCACATTTATGTGGTGTGTTCAGAGGAGTGACTTGATGGAGATGATTGAGACAAGGAGTTGATGGAGTTACAGCGATGATGATGCCTTGGTGGCAAAAATTGGGCATGGGTTGAGATGAGACTTAACCACTTTGATACATGGAGGTTGATTGATTTAAGACCATGGGTAGCACATGGATGATGAGACATGTGCATACTTGTCCCTTTAATAGACTTGGGGTATGGCATATTACAAATGTGATGGAGGTTGCTTCATGGACCTTGATGTGGCACATTGAGAGTTAGTTTGATGGGAGGAGATCTTCATTAGTTTAAGGATATGGACCTCACAAACATGGATGATGATGCTTGGATAGATGCGACTGATTGATATGAAGCACATCAACACTAGCATAATGGAAAACACGTTGTAGACGGGATGGAGACTACTTCATGGACATGGGCATGGCTTATTTACATTTTGATGGGGATGGGATGGATTCTTGATCGAGTTGATGTTTTGATAGGATGTTGAGAGAAATGACCGATGATAGTATGAAGAGGTACATTCTCATGGTTTGAGCTTAATAGTTGGACTGATCACCCGACTAGTTCAAGTCATGGGGGATGTCAGTGTACTGATATACGTTTGAGTTGAGTTGAAGTATCATGGCAGCAATTCACATGGTGATGATACATGGTGGGGTCGACACGATATATGTTGCTATGATAGCATGTAGCTTGAGTTGGAGGGACCAACCTTCCCTGGTGGGGCAACATGTGGAGATTGTGATGAGTGTGGTTGATGATCATGGATTGAGGAGACTTTCCCATTCATGGAGACTTGAATCTTTGTGGTTTATGTGATGATAGGGTAGAGGTGGGAAGCATGGACATTTTGTAGATGTTGGAGATAGCGACACTTTGCAATGTCATATGATGGAGTTGTCGAGGATGATGACCATTTAAAGTGGAGTATTTCAAAACCACGAGCTGAGCGCGTTCATGGGAGACAAACTTTGGTTATGTGCGACGAGTCGACTTTGTGATGACGAGTGGGTGTGTTTGGTTAAATTCACCTTGACAAGTGTGTGACAGTGATTTGTGCAATGAAAAGTTATGCGATGGTGCGATGAGTTACTTGGAAAGTTGAAAAACCAAGATTGGGAAAATCGACTAAGTATGGGTGCACACATGACAAGTTTATATAAAGTGTTAAAAAACTGACGAGTTGGGTTGACAGATGGTGGTGGAAGCCTTGGGTGGGCCGACGTGCGGAAAATGGATGAGTTCATTAGCCAGTGTATTATTTTCATTTTCATGGGCGGATTATGTGGTTGGCCTAGGTAGGCCGACCCACCTTAAATCGTGGAGAACGCATGTAAGTATGGGTGGAGACTTGGAGGAAGAGCATCCATCGAAGTTCAAGCATGGGGCATTAAGCCAACAGTTGGGAAAGAAAATTGAAAGACAACTAGAGCAAGGGTGAGGTGCAGGCAGATCGAGGGCTGTAGCACCGAGCCGAGGAAAGGAGAAGCAAGTTGCAAGTCTACAGTGCAGACGAGCTGGGAAATTTTTCCAGTGCAATGAGCTACAAAAGTTTGTTGAGTTGTGATGAGTTGCAGAAATTCTATGGTGCAGATGAGCCATGGAAGTCTACCGGTGCGATGAGCTACGAAAGTCTACTGAGTTGCGAAAGGTTTGCAGTGCGGGCGAGCTGCATAAATCTGTCGAGTTGTGACAAGTTTTGGAAGGTCTGCGGTGCAGATGAGCTAAGTAAGTCTGTAGGTGTGATGAGCTAAGGAAGTCTGCTGAGTTGCGATGAGTTGCGGAGGGTGACCTAACTTGACGGGGTGGGCGCCTCTTCCTGGTGACGAGTTGCACAACATAATAGGTGGGCGCTACTAAACGGAAGGCGACCCGACCCAGTGAGGTAGGTGACCCAACACGAGTAGGCCAAGTTACTGAAAATGGGGAGAATTGCTAAGGTGAAATTTGGGGTTTCTTGGCAAACACTGTACTTGTAAATAAAGTTGTAAAGATTGAATTATTATTATTGGGAAGACTCTAATCTGGGAGTTCCCCTCCTATTTAAAAGAAAGTATTTCCATTGTGCATATTGATAAATGAAGATGATGTAAATGATATTTCCATTGTGTAATGATGAATGCATAGTAAAATTAATGAAAAATAACTAAGTGTTGAATGTTAAGCGTAGCCCATACTCATAAGTATTGGTGAAAAGAAAGTGGGTAGCGATGCCGCACTTGCCTATGTGCATTTGAAAGACCACCACCAAGACAGGGCATAACACCAGGGCCAACTGGGTTGCAGGGTGGGCAGGGCCGACTCACAGAGTCAGCCCTTGCCACCCTCGCAACCCAGCTTGCCCGAGGGTGGTAGGGGCTGATTCCTGGAATTGGCCCCTACCACCCCAGGGTCTTTTTTCATTTTTTTTTAATGATTTATGATGATGATGATGATGATGATTAATGTCCACTAAGACCAAATTGGTTTATCGGACCTATATTTTTCTTAGTTTTTAATTGTCTGGCTTCTCGTCTTTCTTAGGGAGATTGGTGCTATAGCTTTCTTTTTTTTCTCTACGTTCTTCCAACTTCCTTGATCTTCCATCTCCTTCATCTCTTCTAGTTCTTGGGACATTGGTGTCTTAGCTTCGCAATATATTGTGTTCATCCTTTTGAAGATAGTCGGAGAAGAAGTTTGGTCTAGGAGATCTCCTTTGCTATTAAATGAAGATTTATTTTGTGCGATATTCGAATCCTCTTAACTGTTGATGCTTAAGGTGTTGTCGAGTTCACTTTTTTGTTGTTGGGCGGGGCTTCCCCCTACTTGCCTTGAGAGTTGTTTCTTTCTTGCCCAATTTCTTGTGATTCAGAGTTTTCTCGAGAGTATTCTTCTTTGATGACAGTGCAGTGTTCTTTTTGTGCTCCTTCCCACCATGTAGATCTGTGGTGATTTTTTCTAGCAAAATTTTTCTGGGAGGCTTTTGGGCAAATTTTGGCTAGATGGCTTGTCTTAAAGCAGGATTGACATTTGAAGAGGACACTTTCATAAACGAGTTTCTAGTTCCACACATAGTCTTTACTTGTTAGGTGTATTTCAGCTGGGAATCTAGCGCTAAACTCCATTTCCACACAGATGCGTGCATAGGTGGTTCTGACATATTCCTCTATTTCTTGGCACCTGCAGTAAAATTTCCCAATTGCATTTCCAATGGTTTTTAGCGAGGAGGAATTCCAGAAATGCAATGGTAGGTTTGACAATCTCACCCAAATTGGTGCTGAGGTTATGAATGTGGTTGAGGGATCGAATGCTAGGTTCCATGGCTTCATGAATAGACCTAAGTTTTCCCAAAACCAATGGCCAGAATCTAGAATACATTGTCTGCTTTCAGGGTTTTCAAAATCTACTATAAATAAACCCCTAGCATAGGGGTAGATATTAATTGCATCAGAAATGACAGACTTCCATAGCTCTGAGATCCAGCTGTGGAGAGCTGTCAGCCGCAGCCAAAAACCATTGAATCGGAAAATTAGAGCACTTTCAGAAAACTTCAAAGCCTCATCGAATGAGGCCTAGTCCACATGCATAATGGGAGCTGGTGCTTCACTGATGATATGGGCAGGAGCTTGCCTCCTAGAGGCAGACGGATCTGAGCTAGCAACTATTTTCGTGAAGCTAGGAGCCATCCGAAGAATGCTCTCCTACTGAGTATAAAAATGTTTCTGAAGAATTTAACAAAGGGAGCCACACAAGCCGTTCAAATCTGTGTCTCAGATCTGTATTATTTTACTTGCCCGTAGAAGATTAGACCTAGCGGCATCATACAAAATGTCCAAAATTAATTGGAATTAAGAGAAAAAATGAAGATAATTGTGTGTTGAATCATACAAATCCCATAAACAAGGCTCTTTGTTACAGATCCAATAAGCAGTTATCTATGAGAGATGTCTATAACATGCAAAATCTAAACTTATAATGGTTTCATTGCCCTCGATCGCTTGAAGTTGCATGAATTCGAACCAACGTATCTATAGAAGAAAGCCTCTGGACGCAGAAGAAACAGAAGTGTTGCAGAAGAAATCCTTTAGCCACAAATTACTCACGTTAGCCGCAGAAGATCGCACTCTTTCTGGCTACAGAAGGGCCGTAGATTCTAAACTCTTGGTCACAGAAGATCGCACTCTTTCTGGCCACAGAAGTTTTCTGAAAGGGCCGTAGAAGATTGCCCTAAATCTGTTTAGGGTCACAAAAGTTTTCTAAGGGCTATAAAAGAGTGCCCGCATTCCATAGAAGATCACCCTAAATCTGTTTAGGGCCGCAGAAGAGCGCCTGCATTTCGCAGAAGATCCGTACTATAATGTTGTATTTTTTTATTTTTACTTTTTTTCTAAATGTTTAATTTTTTTTTAATTATTTTGTTTTTATTTTATTTTATTATTTTAACTTCAAAAAAAATTGTTTTTTATTTCTTTTTTCTTAAATTATGTTGATTTTTAAATATTTCTATTTTTAAATTATTAATAATAATTTGATTTTATTTTTTATATTTTATAGTTTTTCTCTCTTTTTTTATATATTTTTTTATATTAGATCATTTTTGTCATTTTTACTTTGTTATTTTATGTTTTATTACTTGTTATTATTTTTTTTAGTTTTATGTTTTTATGTTTTTATTATTATTTTTTTTTTTTCAATATTGGAAAATTTTTTTCTTTGTATTATTTTTGTGTTTGTGTTTTTTTTTATTTTAATTTTTATTTCTTTTCAATGTTTGAGTTTTTTTATATTTATTTTTTTAGTTTTTTTATAAGCTAGTTTAGTTTTGTTTTTTTTTTAACTTTTTTTTTATTGTTTTTTTTTCTCTTTTTTTTTAAGGTTTTTTAGTCAAAAATTTCCCATAATGCTATGTTTGAAATATTTTGAAAACTTAAGATTTTTTATAGTCATAATCTTTGGTTTTAATTCCATAGTTGAAAATTTGTCAATATTTTAGTGTTTTTCTAAGTCATGAATATTTTATCTTTAATGCTATGGTTGAAAACAATTATAAGTATTTTTTCTGAAGTTCATGCTTGAAAATTGTTGGAAATGTAAAGATTTTCAAAGTCGTGCTATTTTATTTTTAATGTCATTATTAAAAAATGTTAAAAATTAACCCTAAAAAAAAATATGTTATAGACATTATTCAACCATCAACACTTTTTTTCAAGGTGTTTTTTGCACACAAAAATTTGGTTTTTACTGCCATTTTTAAAAAATGTTGAAAATGCACTGCGAAAAAAATATGTTATTCCAGTATCAACTTTTTTTGTTTTCAGTCTGGTTTTTCATGTTTTTTGGGGGTTTTTGGGCTAGAGTACCTATTTTGAAGTAATAGTTCTTGTTTGATCAGTAACTATGTTACTTGAGTTGGTAGAGTTGAATCTACATTTGAAGGAAATGTTGGACAAGGGCTACATTAGGCCAAGAGTATTACCAAGGGGTGCACTAATATTGTTTGTGAAGAAGAAAGATGGTATTCTCAGATTATGCATTGGCTACAGGCAGTTCAATAAATTGACCATCAAGAACATGTATCTGTTGCCGAGGATTTATGACTTGTTCGATCAATTGAAGGGAGTAGCGGTGTGCTCAAAGATTGATCTGAGATTCGGATATCACTAGGTATGCATCAAAGAGGAGGACATTTACAAGACAACTTTTCAGACTAGGTATGGGCATTATGAGTTTGTTGTAGTTCCATTTGGCTTAACTAATGCTCCAGCTACATTTATGTGCTTGATGAATAGTGTGTTGCGTTCGTATTTGGATAAGTTTTTTTTTGTGTTCATTGATCATATATTGGTATATTCTAAAAATGAGGGAGATCATGTTGAGAATTTAGCAACAATGTTGAGACTGTTGAGAGAGAATCAATTGTATGCTAAGCTCAGCAAGTGTAGTTTCTTTCAGACTGAGGTACACTACTTGGGACATGTTGTCTCCAAGGAGGGCATTGTAGTAGATCCAAAAAAGATAAGGGCCATCATGGAGTGGGTGGCACCTAGGGATGTGGATGAGGTGATATCTTTCATGGGGCTGGCAGACTATTATAGGAGGTTCATCAGGAACTTCTCACAGATTTCTTACCCTATTACATCATTGCATAGGAAAGGTAAGAAGTTTGAATGAACAGAGGAGTGTGAGGCTAGTTTTGAGTAGTTTAAGAAGTTGTTGACACATGCACCAGTGTTAAATATTGCAAATTTGGACAAAGAGTTTGTAGTGTTCACAGATGCTTGCAAGAAAGGACCTGGGGGAGTCATGATGGAGGATAGATAGGTGATGTGCTATTAGTCACGAAAATTGAACGAGAACGAAAAAAAATACCCCACACACGATCTTGAGTTGGAAGCAATTATACATGCATTGAATATGTGGAGACACTATCTTCTTGGCAAGAGGTTTACATTGATGAGTGATCATAGTGGTTTGTGGTATCTATTTGACCAAATGAATCTGAATGGTAGGTAGGTTCATTGGTTGGCTACGATTACTGATTTTGATTTTGAGATTAAATATATCAAAGGTAAAGATAATAGAGTGGAATATGCTCTTAGCAAGCTGTTACAGTGAAATCACTTAACAACTATGAGCTCCTATGGGGTAGACTTATAGGATAAGATCTTATAGGCAGGTCAACAAGATTTTAGATATATGGATATTATACACAGGTTACAAAAAAGTATTGGTACAGGTACATGTGATAGTACAGATACAGGTACAGGTGGTAATACTAGTACATGTATAGGTGGTAGTACAAGTATAGGTGCAAGTGCACATGATGTGGACTATTGTCTTACAACAGATGGATTGGTTAGATTTAAAGACAAGATATAAGTGTCAGATAATAGTGAGTTCAAGAAGGTTATCTTGAGGGGGTTTCATATGAAACCATATTCAGGTCACCCAGGTTATCAGAAGACACTAAAAACAGTGAAGAGATTTTATTATTGGTCAAATCTAAATAAGGATGTAGCAGAGTTTGTAACTAGGTGTTTCGACTGTCAACGTGTGAAGACATAGTGTAAGCATCCAGGTGGACTGCTACAACCGATTATGATTCCATAATGGAAATGGGAGGTTATTTCCATCGACTTCATCACAGGTTTGCCTAGGACAGTGAGACAACATGATTCCATCATGGTTATTGTGGATAGGTTGAAAAAGGTTGTGCACTTCATTCCAGTGAAGTCTACATTCTCAACTAGAGATGTAGCACATGTATTCATAAGAGAAATGGTCAAATAGCATGGTGTTTCGAAGAAGAATGGGTCAGATAGGGATGTGAATTTCACTTCCAAGTTTTGGAAGGAGTTATTTGCGGGCTTGGGCACAAAATTGGCCTTAACTACAACTTATCATCTATAGACAGATGAACAAACAGAGAGGGTCAAGAGGGTATTGGAGGACATTTTGCGTATGTATGTGATGCATCGGCAACAAAAGTGGGAAGATTATCTTCCACTAGTAGAGTTAGATTGTAAAAATGGGTATCAGGAATCTTTAAGGATGAGTATATTTGAGGCATTCTATGGGCAGAGTTACAACACTCATATAAGTTGGAGTGATCCAGTTAACAGTGTGTTAATTGCACCAGACATGTTGGTGGACACGGAACAGGAAATGCAGGTGATCAAGAATTTTTTAAAAGTAGCACAGGATAGGTAGAAGAGCTATGCAGATTGAAACAAGTTGTTCAAGGAGTTCCAGGTTGAGGAACAAGTGTACTTGTGCATCAAACCGAAGAATAGCTCCTTACGGATTTGGATCGTGTAAAGCTAGCACTGCAGTTTTGTGGACCCTTCAATATTATTCAGAGGATTGAGCAAGTAGCCTATTGAATTGCATTGCCTTCAACAGTGAAAGTCCATGATGTTTTCCATGTGTCATTGCTTAAGAAGTATGTTAAATATGTTGATCATGTAACTAACTGGTCTATATTGCAAGTGGAACTAGATGGAGAATTCCAGTTGGAGCCTCAATGTATATTCCAGAAAAATGTGCTCATGCTCCAGAACTAAGCAATCAAGCAAGTTAAGGTGCAATGGAAACACTTTGGGCTCAATGAAGCTACATGGGAGATGGTGGATCAGATGCCTGTTATGTATGCTTCCTTGTTTTCCGGTTGAGGCAAAGCAATTTTGGTATGGTGTTTTGCTATATGTATTAGTATATGTCTTGGTATATTTTAAAGTACATGTTTGATGATGTTTTGGTATAAACATATGTATATGGATGTAAATACCACCATGATCTATGTTATAAAGCTCAAATAAGCGGTATGGGTGTCATGTCATTATGATGTTATGCTTGTTATGTTTTCATGTTGGTTTGATTCTCAGCAGGATCATCATTGTAAATACTGCAATGAGCTAAGTTATAAAGCTCCATCAGCAGTATATTTTGCTTGCAACAATCTTGTGGTTATAGGTGTTATCAAACAACGGGGACGGTGTTCCCCCAAGCGGGAGGGTTTTGTAACAGCCCTGGTGAAAATTCCATGTAATACAAGTTAATAAAGGAAAAATAATAACCATGGTTGATGGGATCCATATTCCAAGTTGAATGTTGGGCAAGGCATCCTAGTCAGGGTGTTTGTTTGGTTATTAATGGCTAAGGAGATTGGCAAAGGAAATGGCTAAGGCTTTGGAAAGGAAAAATGGCATTTTTGGAACAATTATTTATGAAAATAATGGAAATTAGGGGAAAGGGAGGTGAAAGGTCACAGGTTGCATGTGAGGAGGAAAATGAAGGAAAATAATGAGGCCTCATTCATAAAAAGGCTTCTGAGGATTAGTTGGTGACTTTTTGTCAGTTAAGTTTTGGAGCTCTCTCTTTATTCTCTTTCTCATACTCTTGGAGACTTAGAGTTTTCTTGGAGCACTCTTGAAGAGTGCAACGTACTTGGATTTTTGGAGCAAGAAGGAAATCATAAGAGCACATAGGATCAATAACTACAACAGATTTTGATTGCAGGTACCAAGTTGCATGTATATTTTCCTCACTAGTTTTGGCATGCATGGAATATTGATGTGGTTTGTTGGTTGTGATTTGTCATTGGCACAGAGGATGGTCGAGATTAACAGTGGATTGCCTAGCCTTTCCATTTGTTGAATAGCCATGGAGATTGTGGGTTCGTTTCATTGTTTTTTTTTTTTTTGGTTCTCATGTTTTCTTAGCTTCGGTTGAGCTACTAGTTCCTAGAGCCTTGGTTGGACAAACACTCTTGAGCCCTTGGTGGGTTTAATTACTAGTCTTGGAGCCTTGGTTGGAAAAATGATTTGGAGCCAAGTAAAAGTTGTGGGTTGAGTGACTAGTCCTAGAGCTTTGGTTGGAACAAACGATTTGGGGCCCTGGAAGGCTTGGATAGAGACCAATCTGATGATGGGTTTGTGATCTTTGGTCATGAGCTAGAACCGTTGTTTGATGGGTTGAGGTGGATGGCCTCTTGAAACCCTAGATGGTTTTGGATTGAGTGTTTTTATGAGATCCCACATTCATTCTTGGAATATGGCATAGGGGTGAATGACTGAATAGAGATTTGGCTCAAGCATTCTATGGGCAGGTGGAAAATGGAAGTCCCATCCCAGGTCTAGATTTTGCATCATCAATATGTGGTTATTTCTCCTTGTATTTCTATGAGTATTACATTGGTTTATATGTGGATCATATTGATGTGATTTCTTTGGTGTTTTTTTTGCTATTATGCCAGTGATGTATGTGTTTTATGACAGTAGCTATGTATGGCTCTCATCATGTCTCTACTTGTATCTGAATGAACAATATATCTATGACCCAATGGATGGAATGGCAGTTAATGTGTTGAGGCATCAATGCTTCTTAGCGATTCTCAACTAAATATGAGACCCATATGCTCAGATCTGTTATTTACACCTGTAGATTACATATTCATGATATGTTTGACGAAATGCCTGTCATGGCTAGTAGGGGTCTAGTGAAGGTCTTGTTCAAGTGACTTCATTTGTACTATCATTTCCATGTTATTTTACTGTTATGAAGATGTCATTCAATTCTGGGCTCTAGTCCTAAAAAAGTGGCTCAAATCCTAGGGACGTTAGCACAACACTAAGAAAAAGAGTCCCTAGGCGATGGCATGCCTTGTCATGAGAGTGTCTAGAGCCTCTTGGATGCTGGCAAGCCTATAGAATGAGAGGGTCCTAGGGTCAATTGGTCCAAAATCTCAATGGGACCTAGGGGATCGTTGACATAAAGGTTGGTATGGTTATTTGGTGTAATATAGGGAATATTAATGGACCAACATTTAATTGTCAATCTGGGAGTTCGTAAACTTTGAGGTGCAGCACTAGAAATGCTAAAGAAGGACTCCAACAACCTAAAAATCAAAACCCTAATCTAACTTGCAAAAGACAATCATTATCCACTCCACTCCTATGATCAAAAGCATTCCTTAAAACTGAAAACCCTGAACACTACAAACGTTAACCCTACAAATCACTAACATTTGGAAGCAACGCTAATTATTAATCGATTCAAAACAAACCCAACCTTTTAACAATTTAAAGAGAAAATCCTTCTAGATAAACTCCAAATTCAACTCATGCAATTAAATCAGAGTTGTCACTCTAAAATAAAATTCAAATCAGTCCCCAAACTTCATTAAGAAATTTATTTAACAAAACATTGGTGTACTATATTCCTATCAATTGAAAAGAATTCATTGTGTGCAAACAAAATATCCTTTAAACAGACTGTCATCAAAATCCACAACAAAATGTTCTCAAACCACTATTAAAAATAGACTTTTGATATGAAACCAGTTCACAAAAAGATAGAAAAGATAGATCAACACCTTAGAATTCAGCCTCTTCGAGGGGGCAACCTCCTTTACATTACACAAATGAATGATTCTTTGATGATTCAAATAACAAAACCTCCTTTCTATATATAG
>APFE030146129.1:80752-159525 GCA_000404065.3 Pinus taeda
TCACAATATAACCGAGCCGACCTAACAATAATAATATAAAGGCACAAAAATAACAATAGAGGGATTCTATGGGGCACAATAATAACAATATGGGGACAATAGGGGCACAAAAATGTTAATAAGGGATATAACTACAATAGTAATGGGGTAATCACTAGTATTATAAGGACCTAACAACTTTACAATAGTACTATATAGTATGTAAACCAATGGAGTCAAATGAAGAATTCTGGAAAACAAACATATCATCATTCTGTGAATAATTCTTGTTTCCTATTTTAACATAGGTTCATGTACTTAATGTGGTTGCAATACTACGTGATTTACAAGAGCTTATTACTCATCAAGTAGAATCCACAAATATCATGAATCTTAGAAGGAGTGGATGCCCTGGATCAAGCATACTTCTATTTTCAAACCATAAACCCCAAACAACTCAATAACAAAGACTCTGAATTTTGTCAAAGGGGATAAAAGTTTGTTAAGTCAACGTGTCTTTCACTGCACTCTTCAAAATTAGATCTGACTTGTTCGACTGATGAGCCTCATCATTGGGTGATTATATGGGCCTTAATTCACCTCCTAGCTTAGTCAAACCAACTATTCTCACAACTTATTGTGTACTTTTGATCATATTTTGTTTATGAGATGAGTTAGAGTTTGATATTTTTCTTTGTGGTCTAATGTGCATTTAATGAAAGAATAAAGGATAAAAGCAAGGAATTGTAGCAAAGACCTTGGTAAAAACTCAAATGGGAAAAGGGAAAGGGATTATAGGAGGTAAATCCTCCTCATTTGCTATCTCTCCTTTTGAATATTCCTCCATTAACTCGGAGTGCAAACAACCAAATCATGAGGACTAGAAGGTAGTCGAGCTAGTGAAAGTGACAAAATCCAGTTTATCTTGACTTGGGAGCCAAGCCTCGCTAATTTGAAGGAAGTCATTGGAGACTTCAGATGTATAAGTAGAGAGGCTTAGGACCTCAGTAGGATTCATATTTATTTTTTTGTTGTAAAACTCTACTTTATTTCTAAGCTGCAAGACTTATGAAAGTTTGTTATGTAATCCATGGTTTTGATAATAAGAATGAGTTTCATTTTGAGCTAGCACTCAGTTAACTTAGAGGGCTGAAGCTCTTGGGTTAGGGCCCAACTCGAGCAACCAAAGTTTCTCTTTATTGTACATGTACGCTAGCTTAGATTCTTGTTTTTCTGTTCATTTGCTTAAGTAGCTGCATTTCCATTACATCAGTATAGCATAGATCATTCATGGTTTAATTGTTCATTTTCTTAAGTAGCTACATTCCCATTATAGTAGTATATAGTAGATTGGTTCTACTTTAGTTTACTTCCATTTGTGCCTTCTTTCAATTAGTAGGTTAGCTAGGAGAAGAAGATCACCATAAGGTTGTCCACAGGCGTCTCGGCCTCACCTCCTCCCTCTGGAATCATGACTTGAGGAAGAGACCCTTTAGCAACCCTAAAAACACAGGTTTCTATTCTCACATGAGCTTTGGAGTTTGTTGTTTGATGCAGTTACTTGTTTCATTTCACTGTCATCTTTTTCCATCACTCTTGGTCCACCCTCACGCTCACTAGTTTTTCTATCATTTTCATTGAAACTTCCTTCAACACATTCTTCATGCATACTTTCCTTATCATTTGATCCACAACAAACCTGACTAATCACCTTCTAATTCATTAGTTTATCCAACGACCATCGTGTGTAAAGTCTTCCACCTAATTTATGCGCTCCAATCTCCATCGTCAATCTGTATCTTGATCGAACGTCTATCGTGTCACCCCAATACTTTATGTGCTTTAAACCCCCACCATCGATCTACCTCACCTGATCCGATGGCTATCACATCACCCGCTTGCCAACTAGCTTGGCCAATCTCCACCGTTTATTAGTCCCACTTGATCCAACGGCTAGCACGCAATCTCGCATGGATTCTTGCACTATTGTTATCCACCTGAGAGCATGCGAGAAAAGTGGTTTTCCCATGTTACGTGTCACCCAGTTAGGCTAATTTCATGAAATTTCAGAATACCACTTACAACTTTGAGGGCGCGCGAGAAACTGCTTACCACCTTCGAAACTTGCTCCATCATTTCCGCACATTTTCTCCTGCGATACGATCTCCGCCGTCCATCTTCCGATTAACCATGTTCGTTCATCTATTCACCAAATCGCTCATGATAAGATCTCCGTCGTTCATCCCGTTCATTCACATATTCACTAAACCACCCATGATAAGATCTCTGCCACTCATCTTCCGTTCATCCTATTCCTTGATTGATCTATCCATTTATTCACTAAAGCTCCCACGGTAAGATCTCCACCACTCATGTTCCGTTCGTTGATCGATCCAACAGTTCCTATGGACTTCTACTCCATTACATCCTCCTTTCACTAATTTCCTCCAATTACTCTTTCACTTGAAAACATATTTGGTTTAGTTCCTTTGCTTACACCTTAGTATGGTTTGATGCTCTTTACTTCTACAACTTAGATAGCAGCATTAGGTTAGTGATTGATTTAGCAAATTTTCTTAGCATAACTATTTAATTGGTTAATTAGGTTATGGTTTGAGTTAGCATTACGTGTTGTTTTCTTCATTACTGTAGTAGAGTAGTTCTCTCTTAGAATATATTTGCTCTTTGTCCATCAAAGAATCAAGCTTCTTCTAACCCTATAGAAGTCCGGCTTGGAACCCCTAGGGTCTCTTGCCAGATGAACAATGACAACAAGCAAGACTTTCAATTTTACTTGTGCATATAGCACTATTACCTCCAAGTTTGTATGAACCCTAGGTTGATAAGTAAAGTTGGTAGCCCTAGGAGTTGCAGCATTCTTGTTGCAATACCTAGGCTCATCACTTTTTTGCATCGTTGACGGGGAGGTTTCTAAGTAGAATTTGATTACTTCTTTCTTCTATTTTCTAGCCTTCAATTTTCTTCCATTAGTTTATTTCTGCAAAAGTAATCTAGTAGCTTCTTTTCTTTCATTTGTCATTATCTGCTTTCCTTTTCATGCTGCAAGAAGAATTTCAATTCAACAATTAGTTTTTTTTTCTGTCAGTAGTTTTCATTCAATCAACAATTTCATTTCTACAAAGTACTTTCTAGCTTTAAAGAAAATCTTACAAAAACCAACCCAAAAAAATTTCCTTTCATGCCTCGTAGGGATAGGGACAATTTAGGGAAATTCTTGCCAAATACCCCCATTGCATCCAACAATCAACGTTCTCTCTTCTTCGGTGACTGTGAATTGGAAGAACCTTTAGGTGAGCCACCTTACATATTTGAAGAATCTATAGGGGAAGAAGAAGAGGAAGAACCCATTCCTATTGAACCAATGGCTGAAAACCAAAATGATAGAGGGAATAGAGAGAGAATTGAGGGTGCTTGCCCCATTAGGGAAACCAATGGGGACACTAAGATGAAGAATATAAGCCCCTCTGCTCTACCTCATTTCCATTGCCTGACCACAGAGGACCCTGACACTTTCCTATTTGAGTTTGTTATTATATGCCGAACCTATGACCATACAGATGATGAGAAAAAGTTAAAATTGTTTCCATCTAACCTCAAGGATGCAACATTGCACTGGTTCATGGGTTTACCTGCAGATAGCATCACAAATTGGGCTCAGATGCAGCAGGATCTTAACAACAAATATAGGGATTACTATAGGTCAAAGGATACTAAATAGGAGATTTTCAGCATGACCATAGGCCACGATGAATCCTTAGAAGACTACGAAGAAATATTCCATCTTAGTTACAAAAGGGCCAGGTGCACACTTGACCCTGAGTCACTAAAGCTGGTCTTTCTCAGAGGAGTAAGGGAAGTTCTTCTGGATACCTTACATTTGTTAGTAGGAGGAGATATATACCAATTACCCTATGAGGATATCAATACTGTCTTTAGAAACCATTCTAAGGCAACCAAGAAAAAGGGTAGGAGTAGTCAACATATGGCCAGTGCATCATCTTCCAACTCATCCATCAAGAGTGAAATTGGAAATATGTTGTAAGATTTCAAAAGTGATATGCTGCAAACCATTTCCTTGGAATTGGACACCATGAACATCAAAAGGAAGTAAGAGGAAGCAGAGAGAGCCTTGGCCATCTTTTGTCCTAGATGCACTAGGAGGCGTCTTAGGAACGAATGTCCATTGAACTTTATTGAGATTTTCTTGGTCTGTGAAGAAAACCACTCCATAGGCAAGTGCCCTTCTCTATCTAGACTCAAAGTGTATATCAAGGAGTTGAAGGGGTCACTGAATAGATTTTCTACATCAACCAAAGGAGACCTCCTGGGCCTAGACCATACCAGTAGGGTATGCAAGGGTCATCCCATGCATATTACAACTCCAACCAAACCACAACTATACCTTCTTGGGGGCTCCCTGCTCATCCTCCTTGGTCTACACCCCCTCCTTGGTCCTTTGCATCTTAG
This sequence comes from Pinus taeda, assembly GCA_000404065.3. NCBI lineage: Eukaryota > Viridiplantae > Streptophyta > Pinopsida > Pinales > Pinaceae > Pinus > Pinus taeda. The sequence goes on from APFE030146129.1 coordinate 85,220, forward strand.
TATCATTCCCAGCCATCCAGCTAGTCATTTCAACCTTATGTTTAGCCACAACATCAGTGGAATACCCCACTTGAGGGGTGGAGGCCGCAATTTAACAATGTTCTAGACCTATTGCCTCCACCACCTACCCAACCACAACTCCTACACTATGCTCCACCTAAGAAACCCCAAATGTCTACCCAACCAAATCCGAACCCGCATAATAGGTAAGCTCAACATGTATACAATGGAGAGACATCATACCCAGCTTATGCTGTAGAAATCCAAGAGATCAACCTAAGATCTAGGAGAATTCTCCCCGATAACCAACCTCCCTCTCCACATAGGGAGGTTGAGGAAGAAAGAGAGGAAAACAACCTTAAAGTAAATCCACCCTTTTGTAAGAGATTAGCCCAACCACTCCATCCTACTCCAAAATAAACTGAACTTCTGGGAGAATTGAAAAATATATGTGTAAAGATCCCCCTTCTTCAAGCATCCAAGAAGAAGAAAAAGGTACGCCCCTACCATTAATGTCATTGGGAAACTGTCTGACTTAATGTTGGGGCAGGTAGTATGTCCAAAATATTTGGACCTTAGAATCCCTATAGTAGATGTGCACATCAATGGCACCATTGTCCCACACGCTTTGATTGATCTTGGGGTTGCCATTAATGTGATGACCAAGGACACCATGCTCAAGTTCAACCTCCAAGGGTCATTGAGGAAGACCACAACATTTTTGCAACTTGCAAACCATTCCATAGTCACCCCTGAGGGAATTGTGGAGGATGTGATGGTCTCCATTGAATCCTAGGAGTACCCTACAGATTTTCTAGTTCCCCAACCTAAGGCTATGCTTACTAGTTACCTCTCATCCTTGGGAGGCCATGGTTGGCCACAACTGATGCTTACGTTAGTTGTAGAGCTTGGAATATGACCATCAAGAATGGGCATATGTCCAAACAGTTAGTCCTATACCCTCTTGCTCAACCTTCACTAGAGCATGATTTACCTTTATGGTTGGAGGAGGAGGAAGAAGATGAGTTTTATTCTGCCCAACTTTATGCTTTGGAAGTAACCATAGGAGGAGGGACAACAAGATGAGGATGACTTAATTGAACACTTGCTCCAAAGTCCAACTCCTATTTCATTACCATTAGAAGAAGAAGTAAGGGAAACCCAAAACAATCATCCAATTGACTTATGCTTGGCCAATTCCAACCCATTCCGTGTCAAAACCATAGAATTCGGCCCAGAGAAAACTTTGAAAATTAATCCATCTTTGTCTACTCTTGAAGAGGAAGATTTATGCAACATGTTGAGAGAAAACCTAGAAGCCTTCGCTTGGAGTTACAAGGAAATGAAGGGAGTACACCCCTCAGTGTGTACTAACCACATATACATCAAAGAAGGTTGCAAGCTAGTTAGGCAACCATAAAGGAGGATGAATCTAGCTCTTAAAGACATAGTCAAAGAAGAACTAAAAAAATTGCTAGATGCGGGATTCATTTACCCTATCTCAGATAGTGAGTGGGTCTCTCCTTTAGTGTTGGTTCCCAAGAAAAATGGTAAGTAGAGGATTTGTGTCGATTACAGGGAGTTTAAAAAATCCACAAAGAGGGATCATTTTCCCTTACCCTTCATTGACCAAGTGCTAGATGGCCTGATAGGGAAGAAATTTTTTTCATTCCTAAATGGATTCAATGGGTACAACCAAATCCAAATCTGCCCAAAAGACTAGGATAAGACCACATTCACCTGTCCTTGAGGTAATTTTGCCTATAGGGTCCTTCCTTTTGGCCTATGCAATGCTCCTGCCACCTTCAGAGAGTAGTCTTGAGTATTTTTATTGAATTAGTACATGATGCAGTGGAAATTTATATGCATGACTTTACACCTTATGGCTGTGATTTCCAATAAGCCCTGGCTGACCTAGGAAAAGTATTACACAAATGCATTGAAATGAATATGTCTCTTAGTCCAGAAAAATGTGAATTCTTAATGACTGAAGGGATTGTGCTAGATCATTCAATATCTCAGCAAGGACTGCAGGTGGACCCAAACAAAATAGCAATCACCCAAAGGGTCCCACCTCCACAAAAGTAGAGAGATGTCAGAAGTTTTTTAGGGTTAGTTGGATACTACCAAAGATTCATAAAGGACTTGAGAAAGTTGGCCTCGCCTTTGTTTTGGTTGTTGGCCAAAGATTATGAGTTTATATGGTCAAATAGTTGTCAAGAGGCCTTAGACATTCTAAAGCGTAAGTTAACCACTACACCAATTCTTCAAGGCCCAAACTGGGCCCTCCCTTTTCATATTCATGTTGATGCCTCACACAAAGCCATAGGAGCAGCCCTAGGTTAGGAAGAGGATAAATTTCCCTATTCCATCTACTTTAATTGTAAGAACCTGTTAGAGGCTGAGCTAAATTATACTCTGACCGAAAAGGAACTCCTCGTTGTTATGCATTCATTAAACAAAGTTAAGCATTACATTGCAGACTATCAAACATTTGTGCATACTGACCATGTTGCAATCAAATATTTAATGAACAAACCAAATGTGAATGCTAGAATTATAAGATGGTTGCTTTTATTACAACAGTTTGATATAACTATTGTTGATAAGCCTGGTAAGGAAAAAGTTGTTACAGATTTTCTATTTAGGATGAATATGCTTGCAGGTGAAGAAGGAATGATGGATGAGCAGTTACCAGATGAGAATTTGTTTGCTATTTTAGTTCTCTCCCCATGCTTTGTTGATATAGAAAACTATTTGGTATCAACACAGTTCCCACCAAACTTGCCCTCCAAAGAAAAGAGCAAGATAGTTAGAAAGAGCACCCCCTTCTCCTGGATTGGGGGCAATCTTTTCAAACTTTGCCCAGATCAAATCTTGAGAAGGTGTGTAAGGGAAGAGGAAGTTTTTGACACCCTTCCGACCTATCATGATGGGCCTTGTGGAGGTCACTTTGTAGCAAAGAGGATAGCATTCAAAGTGTTGTAAGTAGGCTATTATTCGCCTACTCTTCATCATGATGTGAAAAAGTACATTAGTGAGTGTGATTGGTGCTAGAGGATGGGAAAGCCTACTCCAAGAGATGAAATTCCCCTACAACCTCAAGTAACTTTCGAGCCATTTAACAAGTGGGGCATGGAATTCATTGGGCCTATCAACCCTCCTTCAAAGCAAAAATAGTACATCATTGTGTGCATTGATTATTTGACTAAGTGGGCTGAAACTAAGGCAATTAAGGCAACAAACGAAGAGAAGGTGGCTGAGTTCCTAAGGGAGAATATATTCTACAAATTTGGGTACCCTAGAGAGCTAGTCATAGACCAAGGTAGCCAGTTTACCTCCAACATGATTGAAGAACTACTTAGCAATCACACAATCAAGCATAGGACCTTCACTCCTTATCACCCACAAGCTAATGGGCAAGTGGAGGTGACCAACAGGGCATTGGAGAACATCTTAACCAAGGTAGTGAGTAGCAGCAGGATGAATTAGGCAGAGACATTAGTTGAGGCCACCTGGGCCTATAATACAACATGGAAGACCACCACTAGATTTACACCCTATGAGTTGGTCTATGGGAAAAAGGCTTTGTTGTCCATTGAGTTTGAATATAACACATTGAGGATGACAGCCCAACTAGATTTGGATCTCAGTCATGCACAAAAAGAAAGATTGTTCCATTGAATAGCTTAGATGAATTCAAAATGCAGAACCTCCTATATACAGATATAGTTCAACTTCAGAGGAAGATTTGGAATGACAAACATATTAAGGAGAAGCAATTTCAAGAGGGAGACTGGGCATTGTTATATGATTCTAGGTATAAAGACTTCAAGGGAAAGCTTAGGACAAGATGGCTCGAACCTTGTGTGGTGGAAAGATTCCATGACAATGGTTCAGTGCAAATCAAAACTATAGATGAAGAAGCCATTCCATTGCTAGTTAATGGACACCAATTGAAAATGTACAAGAGGCCTTTATCAAAACAAGGGTTCATTGGCAATATCAATAAGACAATGATGATGGTGGAGAAAGTTCCAGCTTCTTCCTCATCAGGTCATTGAAAAAGAGAAAAAAGAATAAGGATTCAGGTGAAAACCTCCATGAGGCACATGAGTCCCATCTTTGGGTTGAAAACCTCGTGAGGTGGCCCAAGGATGAGAAAAATGAAAAGAATAAGAAGATCCCTGGGTGAAAACCCTCGTTGAGGGGCTCAGGGCAAATATCTAGGGTGAAAACCTCTATGAGGCAGCCTAGGTGTTTTTCAATAATAATAATAATAATAATAAAAGTAAAAAAACAAAAAAAGACATAATTGTTATTTGCATGTGGGTGAGAAAGACAATCAAGGAGAAAAGAGAAGATCCAAAGGGAACCTTGCATCACATATATTCATCTCCTCCACTCCTTACCATGCATCCCACCATGACAATTCCATTGTTTTTTTACTTCATTGCTTCAATTTAAGATGAAGATTGTGTTTTCTACAGGATCCCCTGAATGATAGATTGGTTAGGTCCCCAAAATTCATTTTAGACATGATCTAACCCCTCACCTTATCCATTATCATCATCCCTACATCCATACACACTCCTAATCCCTATGTCCATTCGTTGTAGCATCCTCACAGCCCCAGCCAACAATAGGACATCATCTATAGGACGTCCTGTAGGAAATCCTATGGCAGCCTATCCCACAAAGTATTAATCATCAGCTACAGGTCTTCACTAGGATGACCCAAGAGCTCCACAACAGCAACAACAACATTAGATCTTCAGTCACAGACACTTGCAAAAGCCAATAAACCATCAGCAGACAATAGAGGAGGAAGAGTAATGACCATCAATAGCACCTCTGATCTTCGACAACTATAGCGTGGCATCAAGACCACATGTAAGTATCCTGCTCACTCACTCATATGCATCATTTGATCAAAAGTTGTAAATGGTATGAGGTAGTTGGTTTATAAGTGAAAAGGTGGAAAAAATGAAATTCTTTAATAAGTTAAAAGAGAATGAAAGAGTCCGAAAATAGTGACGTAAGGTGGGGCCCCGACCCATATTAAAGTTTGAGTGGTAGCACAAGATTTAAGTAAACGTGGGTTCGAGAGGCAGATAAATTGCTCTGTGGGGGAGCAATGAGCATGAGTTATAACTCAAGCTTAACCCCTGCAGTTGACCATCACATCATAGTGTTTGACCAAGATCTATGGCCTGAGATTGCTACGTGGGGTTCAAGCCTGATGACCATTATGTACACTCCCTACCACCGCAGCAGGCCACTACCATCGCTCCACTCCATCTCATCTCCTCCACATCATTCGCCACCTTCATTCATGATCATCCACCTCATTCACCATACCCTGTCACCTCATCTATCGTTCCATAGATACAGTGTTGTTATGGAAATTATTTATGAATGCTTGAAGAATTAAGACTTGGGGTAGAAACACTAGTTCACCAAAGACTCAACATACCCTATTTCTTGATGCAATCACTCATATACTCCAGCAACAAAGTAAAGGAAGGGAATTCCCAATAGTTGGCTCACCATGGGTTGATCAAGATCCTCATTAAGGATGCCCTCCAAACCCTCAGGATCCCTATAACATGGTCAATTTTTAGAAACTTACTAGCAGATGATGACATCAAAACCCTCATCTATGATGTTAGTCCTTCTGTCAGTGAGGAGGAGGAAAAACAAGAAAAAGAAGATACAGAGCTAGATGGGGATGATATGGATGAAGAAGAAACTAATACTGAGGAACATGATGAAAGAGAACACAAGGAGGATGATGATGAAACAGAGGAGGAAACGAAGGAAGAAATTGATGGAGATGAGAAAGAACATCAAAAGGAAGAAGATAAGAAAAATAGAGAGGAAGAAGGCATTGACACAGAAGGGGAAGAACAAAAGGAGGAGTCACCTAGGGTGTCTCCAGAGGTCCCTAATGGGGAGGCAACAACTGCCATCACTACTCTCAGCACACCAGTCAAGCAAAAAGGGAAAAGAAGGAGGCAAACCCCTCTATATTTCAGAACAAGAAAGAGCACAAGAATCAAACAAGAGAAGCCACAAATACCAACAAAAATCCCTATTGAGATTGAAGATTCCCCTACACCAAGGGACAGAGAAGCAATAATGAGAGATCAACTTGAGAGGGAAAATGCATGGCTGAGAGGACAACTGCAGGAAAAGGAAAAACCAACTAGCATATATGGCCAGCCTCTCCTTAGAGGCCATCCAGTGTAGGATGCCAACTAAATCCTATGCTCTTTACCTCAGAGAACAATGGCTGCAATTTCAGATTAAAATACTAGCACAAAGGGGCACCATGCCATTTGAAGGCTACAGGCAGTTTATTGATCTTTGTGATCAAAGTGCACTAGAGGATAGGGCCAAAATGGCTGAGTTTTAATTGCACAACATGGCCCTCATAGACATGAATCTTTGGGATCCTAATGCAGAGCTAAGAGATCTACAATTAATGGCTTTTTGATCATCGATGAACCATGAGAAGTCAAGGGCTACAGAGATGAAAATAATATTGTCCAAAGAGAAAAATGAACCTTTTTTCATCAGATCTAAACAATCAAATCCCATGGCCCTAATAAACACCCATAATCTAATTGTAAATGATCCTCAGCTGGCACCTAGATACCTCACTGCCCAAGAGCAAGCAATTTCACATTTTGAGGATATGTTTAGGTTCCTAACAGATGATAATATGCATGCCTGCTAAAGGAGATGGAACACACTGCCACACAACTTGAAGATCAGAGAATATCACTCCCTTAAAAGGTTGAGAGAGGCACTCAATAGGACACCTATGTATAAGCAATCAATCCAAAGGTTGAATGTCAATTATATAGGCCTAAAACTTAGTCCAACACTACTCGTAGGGATGCTAGAAGGGAGAAAAGAAGAAGAGACCACAACAGAAGCATGGGATGTCAAAGAGGCTACCAGAGCCATGAAGGACATGGACATTGAGTAAGTTGATTAGAGGATGAGCAACACTTTTAGTAGGGGGTGATGATGAGCCTCATCATTGGGTGAGTATATGGGACTTAATTCACCTCCTAACTTAGTCAAACCAACTATTATCACAACTTATTGCATACTTTTGATCATAATTTGTTTATGAGATGAGTTAGAGATGGATATTTTTCTTTGTGATCTAATGTGCATTTAATGCAAGGATAAAGGATAAAAGCAAGGAACTATGGCAAAGACCTTGGTAAAAACTCGATTGGGACAAGGGAGAGGATTTATAGGAGGTAAATGCTCCTCATTTAATACCCCTCCATTCGAATATTCTTCCATCAGCTTGAAGTGCAAACAGCCAAATCATGAGGACTAGAAGGTAGCAGAGCAAGTGAAAGTGTCATAAACCAATTTATCTTGAGTTGGGAGCCAAGACTTCCTAATTTGAAGGAAGACGTTGGAGACTTCAGATGTATAAGTAGAGAGGCTTAGGACCTCAGTAAGATTCAATTTTTTTTTTTTTGTAAAACTCCACTTTATTTTTGAGCTGCAAGACTTGTGACAGTTTGTTATGTAATCCATGGTTTTTATAATAAGAATGAGTTTCGTTTTGAGCCAGCACTCAGTTAACTCAGAGGGCTGAAGCTCTTGGGTTAGGTCCCAACTCAAGTAGCCAAAGATCCTCTTTATTGTACATGTATTATAGCATAGATTCCTATTTTCTGTTCATTTTCTTAAGTAGTTGCATTTCCATTACAACAGTATAGCGTAGATGATTCATGGTTTAACTGTTCATTTCCTTAAGTAACTACATTCCCATTACAATATTCTAGAGTATATCGATTGCGATTTAGTTTACTTCCATTTTTTCCTTCTTTCAATTAGTAGGTTAGGTAGGAGAAGAAGATCAACATAATGTTGTCCACACGCATCTTGGCCTCACCTCCTCCCTCTGGGATCATGACTTGAGGAAGAGACCCTTCAACAACCCCAAAAACACAGGTTTCTAGTTCTCACATGAGCTTTGGAGTTTGTTGTTTGATGTAGTTACTTGTTTCATTTCACTGTCATCTTTTTCCATCACTCTCGGTCCACCCTCACCCTCACTAGTTTTTCTGTTGTCTTCATTGAAACCTCCTTCAACACATTCTTCATGCATAATTTCCTTACCCTCTGATCCACAACAAACCTGACCAATCATTGTCTGATTCATTAGTTTATCCAACAACCATTGCACGTGAACTCTTCAACCTACTTTATGCACTCCAATTCCACCGTCAATCTGTCTCTTGATCCAATGGCTATTGCATCACCCAATACTTTATGCACTTTAAACCCCCACCGTCGATCTACCTTGCTTGATCTGACAGTTATCGTGTCACATGCTTGCCAACTATCTTGGCCAATCTCCAAAGTTGACCAGTCCCACCTGATCCAACAACTATCGCGCAATATTGTGTAGATTCTTGCACAGTTGTTATCCACCCAAGAGCACACGAGAAAGTGGTTTTCCTGTGCTACGTGTCACCCAATTAGACTAATCGCATGAAATTTTAGAATCTTGCTTACAGCTTTGAGGGTGTGCGAGAAACTACTTACTGCCTTCGAAACCCACTCCATCATTTCTGCACGTTTTTTCTCATGATACACTCTATGCCGTCCATCTTCTGATTAACCCTCTTCGTTCATCTATTCACCAAACCACCCACGATAAGATCTCTGTCATTCATCCTATTCATTAACCTTGTTCATTCATCTATTCACTAAACCACCTGCGATAAGATCTCCGCCGCTCTCTTCTGTTCATCCTATTCGTTAATCGATCTATCCATTTATTCACTAAAGCTCCTGTGGTAAGATCTCCACTGCTCATCTTCCATTCGTTGATCGATCCAATGGTTCCTATGCACTGATGCTCCATTACATCATCCTTTCATTGATTTTGATCTCCGATTGCTCTTCCGCTTGAAAACAGATTTAGTTTAGTTCCTTTGCTTACACCTTAGTATGGTTTGATGCTCCTTACTTCTACAACTTAGATAACAGCATTAGGTTAGTGATTGATTTAGCAATTTTGCTTAACATAGCTATTTAATTGGTTAATTAGGTTATGGTGTGAGTTAGCATTAGATGTTGTTTTCTTCATTACTGCAGTAGAGTAGCTCTCTCTTAGATAGATTTTCTCTTCGTCCTCAAAGAATCAAGCTTCTTCTGACCCTATAGAAGTCTAGCTTGGAACCCCTAGGGTCTCTTGCCAGATGAGAAATGATAATAGGCAAGACCTTCACTTTTATTTGTGCATATAGCACTATCTCCTCCAAGTTTGTATGAACCCCGGGTTGATAAGTAAAGCTGGTAGCCCTGGGAGTTGCAACATTCTTGTTGCAATATCTAGGCTCATCATCGACAACTCATAAATTTCAAACAAGATCCATATTAGGCATCCAAAAGATAACACAAGAAGATCGTTGAGAATTCAAGCTAGAGATAAGGACGATGACAACTCTAACCTACTCCTAGAAAGGAAAATAACAATGTACTATTGGAAGCTCACAAATCTAACCATGAAACCATCATTCGAATAAAACCAAGCCCGCAATATAAAACATCATTTTACTGATTATTAGATAAAGCATAAGTATCATGTGATATCACCCAAAACGTGTGATAAAGATTGAGTCTAATGCCAGAATCAAGTATTTTTCTACCACTATAGGTTCTTTAACTTTCTGCAATCAATTTAGTCATGAAAGCATTATACATATATATATATAAACAAATATAAACAATGCATATGAAAATTATAGTTTTGCCAATCACACAATATAAAACAAACCAATGCTAATATTTATAGATGATATGCTCTATTCGAAGACTTACATCAAGAATGATAAATAACGATTAGCACGCATAGATCACAGGGATAGAAATTGGGCAACATAACCTTTGTATTGATCAAACTCGATCCTTATTACATTAAGGAGAGGAAGAGTCTAGCGCCCAGAAAAGGGGTTGACACTCCCAATCTAAACCAACAACAATCCTATGATAACATCATTGTCCTCTTTCATAGGGAAATCATCCAATTTATATTTGATTTACAATACAAAAATGGCTTCGTCAGGCCAATTTGTGTTATAAAAACTAATCGAATCATATTGATTTGTTTGCCAAGAATAGATCCAATGAAGTTACTATTCCAAACAAAGGAGATTGGATCTAATAATATCTTAACCATTCGCTCTCAATGGATCAGAGAAATATGATCATGTAAAAAGAAAGTAGTTCCATAAATTTAAAAGGAAAGTAGTTCCATATATGTCTCAACGATTTGCCTATAAAGTCGCTTTGAACAAATAAGTCAGATATTTGACTTGCCAACAATAGAAACTCATTAATGCCCTTGTCCAACTAATGAAATATGGTCTTATTATGTGAGGGTTCCTTTTAGCATACATTGCTTATTATTTGACCTTTTTTTAACTGCAAAGGGAAAGGTAGGTGTGCTCCATCCTTCATTCTTGTTCTTTAGGATCTCCTCATGGATCTCCTCATGGATCTTCCAGCTAGCCACTGGACCTTGTGGCTAGCTCCAATAACCAACAATATTTGACTAGTGCAGACAAATGAATGGGTGTAGGAATTCGATGCATGGTGTAGGAATCTAATTCGTATTACAGGGAGATGAGTGCAGGATCAAGGCCCGTTGTCATATGTGTGAGAAAGTAATTGACCATGTTTAAACCTGGAAACACAAAACCACCAAAAGGCTTAAATGTAAAATCTTTTTAAAACAAGGGAGATGTGCTAAATAATAAATATTTACTTTATCATCTCCAAAAATGCATAAAATTATGACAATAACCATACAAACTATACAAAAGCATGAACAATTTCTGAATAAAAAGTGATATAAAACAAGACAAAATAGAGGCTTAACAATGGTTCTTGAGGGTCCTAATGCTAATGTTGAAGGTCTGTATGGTGTGTTTCCATCAGTTCCACTTCCTTAACATGACTTAGGAGGTTGAATCATATCATAGTTGCCTCTCATCGCATTTTTACCTCGGCTGACTGGTTTCTTGGGTAGATGTGGGAGGAGGGTGTTACAAATTGTGCAAGGATTTCAGGCTTGAGTGTGGGATAGTTTGAGGGAAGTAGATCAATATTCTTGCAGATTGTTTCATGCTTGGTCTAAGGCTGAGAAATTGGTTTTTATTCTATATTGAAGCAAGTGTATTTGTAAGATATATATTGCTTATTCCTCTTCAATAATATTCTCAAGAAAGAAAGGGTTTTCCCAATTGGGTTCCCAAGAAAAATCATGTGGTTCTATTGTGTGAATTGTGATTTTATTTATGTTTTATTTCGCTAAAATTTGGTAGATATTTTTTGTCTATAGGAAAAGAAAAATATCTTCGAATTGTTCATATTAGTATATCATAATTTTGTGGATTTTCTACATGGTATCAAAGCTATGAAAAGGAATCAACCAACACACAATCTTCAATTTTGAAATATTACAACTCACACAAGACTAGGGTTGAGAGAGTAGGAGAGACTGGGTGGTGCCTCAAATTTTAGTGTTTGGAAGGTCTGGATATTGTTCTTATTTGAAGAGTTTGGGCTGAAGGAATTCACTTAGAATGGTGTTGCAAGACCTTCAGATCTAGATGAGTTAAGGCTTTTCCAAAGGCAGATGGCCAAGACCAAGAGGATGATCCTAGATGGACTTCAGGATCATGTAGTCCATCATGTTGCATGTAAAGATACAACTAAGGAAATGTGGGATGCCTTAGTCCAACGCTACTAGAATTCTTCCCAGAACTGGAAGATGGTCCTCAAAGAGAAGTTGAGGACAATTAAGATGCAGAAGGGTGAGAGTGTAACTTCCTATCTTACTAAAATTCAGGAAGTCTATGATGAGCTAGCATTTGTTGGAGAGAATCCCATGGACACAGAGATAGTGTGTTGTCCGTGAATGGGCTTACCAAAGATTGGCATACTTTCATTCAAAGTATTACTAGACGGGATAAGTTTCCAGATTGGAAATGACTATGGAGTGACTTCACTAAAGAGGATCTAAGGCTCAGATTAGTTAAGATTTCTAGCAGTAGTGGCAAGGGTTCCAAGGTTAAGAAGGAGGAGGAGAATCTTGCTCTTGCAGGGAAAGTGAAAGGCAAGAAAGGAAAAGGGAAGGGTAGCAACTGTCAAAATGGTGACAAGAAGAAAATGGATCTAAGTAAGATCAAATGCTTCCATTTCCATGTTTTTCGACACTATGCTTCTAAGTGTCCTAACTAGAAGAAGAAGTGGTCAAATAAGTAGCATGTAGTTGCGCCAGTTGAGGTAGATGAGTTTTCCTCTCAGTTTGAGAAGAATTTCTCATTGATAGCTTGCATGGCAAGCTCAGTAAGGAGCAACACGTGGTATATTGATTTAGGAGCCTCCTTCCATATGACTAGGAATAGGGAGTATTAGCCAGCTAGATGATAAGGATATGCAAGTGAATGTCAAGCTTGGAGATAGTGGCAAGTATGCTACCAAGGGAGTTGGTACTGTCAGTTCTGAGAGGGAATCAGGTAATACACTTCTTCTCAAATATGTTCTCTATGTTCCAGGGCTGAAGAATAACTTGGTTTCAATAGTCGTTCTTGAGGATAAAGGATATGATGTCATCTTCAGTAGAGGTAAGGCTTACCTCAAGCATATAGATTCAGGAGTAGTGAAGCAAATAGGTGTGAGGGTGAAGAATCTCTACAATTTGTAGATAGAGACAAATGTAGCCTTGAACAGCAAGACATGATGTGCAGATGTTGGTGAAATTTGGCACAAGAACATGGGACACTTGCATCATGGGGCATTGAATATTCTTCAGTAGATTTCCACAGGATTACCAACAAGCGGCCTTAACAAGGGTGGAGTATGCAAGGGATTTACACTTAGAAAGTATGCCAAGTCTTTACACTTAAAAGGTATGCCAAGTTTTCTTTCCATGGTTAGGATAGAAAACCAAAGGAATTTTGGAGTTGGTGCATTCAGATGTGTGTGGGATATTTTCTTCTCCATCACTCATAAGGAACAGGTATTATGTTACTTTTATTGATGATTTTTCTCGAAAAACTTGGATTTATTTTATGGAAAAGAAACATGAGGTCTTAGACAGGTTCATGGAGTTTAAGGCCTTGGTAGAGAAGAAGACCAGGAAGAAAATCAAGGTAGTGAGAAGTGATAATGGTGGAGAACATATCTCCAGTGCATTCAAGGGGTTTTGTGCAAAGGAAGGTATTAGGAGAGAGTTAATAGCACCTCATAACCCTCAACAAAATGGAGTGGCTAAGAGGAAGAACAAGAGTATTTTTGGAGTGGCCACAGATATGTTTCATGATCAAGAGATACTTAGGTTCTTGTGGGTAGAAGCATCAAACATTATAGTATTTCTAAAGAATAGGAGTCTACATAGGGTGCTTGGACGAGTCACACTAGACGAGGCTTTCACAAGAAATAATCTTGTTGTTTCACACTTCCAGATCTTTGGCACAAACGTCTACTGTCATGTGTCTAAAGATAATGGGAAGAAGCTAGATCCCGAAAAAAAGGAAATTTTTGTGGGATATAGTGAGACATATCAAGCATATAGGTTGTGCCTTCTAAGATTTAGGAAGATAATTCTCAAGCAAGATGTGAGATTCCAAGAGGATCAATCTCTAAGAGTTTCCTTAGAGTGTGAGTAGATTACAATACATGAGGAGCCCTCAAGCCTCTCTCCATCAACATGTCTATATCACAATCCATAGTCCATTGTGCCTTTAAGATATCCCAACACATGCATTGCAGTAATCCAATGCACTCTGGTCGGTTCCACTATAGACTAACTCAATCCCTAATGGCTGCAAAGGAGAAGATAATACCACATAATTTACTATTGATGATGAGCCTGCTAATGAAGAAGAGGAGAAACCACTCCTTGACACAACAAATCAATTATGCTAGCCCAATGAATGGAAGGGCCTTCTCTAAATATTTATAGATGATGAATATGAAAACAATAGAGAAGAACTTACTTCTACCAAAGGGGAAGCTGATGAAAAGAGCGTTGTTATTCAAAGAACCTTAAGTTGCAGTAATTGCCATGAGAAGCAAGGGATAGATGATGAGTACCCTCAGTAGCCCTGTAAGTTTTCTGATAAGGGTTTCTTCTGCAAGTTTGACCAGGACAGCCATAAATATGATATAGCAAAGGGCTCATCCGAGCCCATTAAAGACAATGGAATTTTGGACCAAAGGGAAGGATTATGTTTCTTTGTAAAATATGATGATGGTATCACAACTTCAGTATATGAACCTATTTTTACCAAGAAGCAATCTGCTAATGATTCTGCAACATGGATAAAAGGGAATTAGACACAATATGCAAAAAGGGAAAACATTAGCCATGAATCTACTGACTAGCAGTGTTAGCAGTGCTAATTTTTCCATTAAATTGGAGCAATATTGCGGCAAAGAACAACCTTCATGGTTGGAAGATATAACATGGTTCACCAATGATGACAGTGCCATAAAGGATGTTTATAGTACAAAAGATATCATCATGTTTGGGGTAGAGGACAGTTTTGATCCTATCCTCATTAAAGAAGAAGCACTATGTTTAAAGGACCTTGAGTTGTCTCTAAAATTTGATCATGAGACATTTATTGATAGCCTTCATGTGACATATTGCATCGCTGGCTCAGATTTAGGGGGACACCATTCACAGGCCATAATTCATTTCACTTGCACATGCAGTGCAGAAAATGGACAGTTCATCAATATTTATAGTTCCATATGCATAAAGGAGCATGTTGGAAATAAAGATGAATATAATGTTTATCTGAGAGATGATTATGATGATATAATTGTTGTCCATGAAATTTTTTCTTCATAGATATTGATTATGATGTCGGCGTGGTGCAACGTACAGATTTCAATGCTTATGAAAATGACCAAGAATGCTCAAGAATTATATCTATGCAACTAGTGTTGATAGCCTAGAAATCCAACTCCTTTGTACCCCAAATGCTCATGAGAAAAATTTTGGAAATGTAACAAAATTTGAGGATATGAAATTAGTTTCCTAGCATACAGGTGATTTGAGCAAAAATAAATAATTTACTAGCAGTATCCCTTCCTGTCTATAAGACTGGTGGAAGAATAAAGGAAACATGCCCATTCGAAGAAACAAGGCTTCATTGAAATTTTTCCTCAAGGTCCCTTAAATCAACCTTTTGATGACAAGCTTAGCTCCATCTTTAAACCTTGTGATGGTGACCTTCTGATTGAATCAGAAATTAATAAGAAGGATACAAAGCGTGTTGGTAAAACCTACCATATAGATAAAAACATTCTTGAGACCGAATTGATTGGTTTATTAGTCCCTGCCATCTGGCAGATGGCATGGAATATAGTGATCAGAATCGGCTGATATGACATTAATTCTAGTTATTATTTACACTGTTTTTACTTCGGTCTGTGCTATGTGGTTTGAAAACTATGTTCTTTTTTTCATAGTCTTATTTGGTCTCTTCCCGAGGCAAACAGACTATAAGCATATAATATCTTGAATTGGTTGTCATTCATATTTCGGAATAGTTTAGACTAATGCTAGCACTAGCCTAGCTAGTATGAAATGCTAGCTCTCTAGCTTTCTATGTCTTGCGACCTAGAACACTAACATGAGAGACCCCTTGTTTCCACCCGTTAATGCATGTTTCTTGCCCCCTTTTACCACCCGTTACTGCATGTTGCTTCGGTGGAGATAGGAAGTGAATAACAATAGACTGCTTAGCCTGATTTCTGTTGAAGTCTTCCCTTTGCTCGCCCTGAGCCAACTGCTCGACCTGAGTTCAAAGTGTTTGTCCTCCAGCGAGAATGCAACAACTAGGATGCACAAATATTTTTGGAAAGTATGCTGAAATGTCCAGTCTCTTCAAGGATTTCCTGTCAAGTGAAGATTTCCTGTTAGGTATTTTGCATTCACTTAATCTCTTCAAGGATTTCTGTCAGGTGCAAGGCCAAACTAGATGACTGTCAAAGTCAAGTCGCCCGCAGAAAACGAGCAGCTTCTTCCATCTCTAGAAAAAAAATGCAAATTTATCATTCATTCTTTAAATGCAAGTCAAGAAATTGATAAATAAAGATAGAAAATTATTCAGAGTCATTTCATTGTAATCTAAATGAAGAAATCTATAAAAACACAAGAAAAAGTATTGAGAGCCATTTCTTTAAAATGAAAATTTATCATTCAAATTTAAATTAATTTCTACATTGACATAAATGAAGCATATAGATCAAAATATTATAATACTACATTGACATAAATGAAGCATATAGATGAAAATATTATAGTACTAAATAACTGTGTGCCTGAGATTCGAAGCTGAATTCAATTTTTCCCTTCTTTCTTTCATATGCTTGTTATGATATATCATTATTTAAATAGCAAAAGGCATGTTGAATTTATTTGAATGCAAACGGAAAATATATATATATATAATAAAAGTAGAAATCACATGTCGAATTTGTTCAAATGAACACTAAAAATATACAAAAAAACATGAGTTCCTGTACAACGAGAGACGATTGTTCCTATGGTATGATGCCTGTCAAACTCTCCTACGAGAACCGACCAACTTCTTCCATCGTGGCAAGAAACAAAGTAAAATTCCTCACTCTGCGCTCTTCTTAATCCGTAGGTAAAAAGAAACCAACCAAAGAAGCCAACGAAACAACAGAAAATGAGGATTGTGTTGTGAAGTCATAAGAGAGTTGGTAATTATACTGCTGGGGAAAAGCAAGGATATTGGGGCAAAGCAGGATGACGCGATTCTGAATTTGAATCTATTGAATAAACTGGATGCAGCCAAACCCTGGAATCTATCATTCTGTTTCAAGAGAGAGTTTCAACATTGTGATCTTGTGCCCTGGGCTATAAAGGACGAGAAAATAGAGGAAGCCCATAAGTCCCTTCTCTTGCTTTTTCAAGCCAACTCCTTGGCTGCAACTGGAAAATGGGTCAAAGATCCATGACTGGGTGAACTACCATGGCCAAAAATGGGTAAATGAATCTCACAGATGACTGTGAAAGCTAAATTTTTCCTACTTCCTGCATCTTGCAAAGCATTCCGATTCTCTCGGCCTCAAGTCTGTGTCATTGAATGGCCTGCCATTACCATTGAAAGGCCGCGTGGCAAAGAATCTTTCCACATCAAGCTCAAAGCAATACATCTGTGTTGGTCTCATGTATACTCTGCACAAGCTTGCCATAACAACATCCAAACAATACATCTATGTTGGTCTCATGTATACTCTGCGCAACTTGCCACAACAACAGCCAAAAAATACATCTACGTTGGTCTAATGAGGAGGCATGTTTCTACCAAAACTATATACATAAGTGCCCAGAATCAGGCATCTTTTCAAAGTTGATGTGGAGATTCATATCTGGCATCTTTTCAAAGTTGATGTGGAGGTTCCTAAAAAATAGCAATAACACTTGAAAGCAAGAACAAAAAAAGGAAAATGTAACCCAATGCACAACTACAGAAATTGATCCCATTGCATCCCATAATGAATGCTAAAGTCTTTGGCTTGTTGAGAGATGGCAGGTATAAAACATTTTTTCCATGTTTTACTTGACCATCCTCTGCATCTCCCTAATTTTTGGACAAAAACCAATCCATGAATCCCTTCTTTGGCTTGCTTTTTCTGAGTTGAACATTTTATTGGAGACCAACTCCACCAGATAAGGAAAATGAAAAGGAAAAAGAGTTACAACTACCTCCAATATCGGATGATAAACTGCTTATAGATTGTTTAATGACTTTACTGCTAACCCTGCCAATGGTATTAGAATCATCTAAATGTATTTCCATTTGATGGAGGACGCTAGTGTGAAATTGAATAACAGGGGATGTCATTTATCAAAAGCCAAAACTGCATTTTCAGCCTACTCCACCCAGATTGGGGATCCCTGTTTGTGCTCCAACGGTGTTTCTTAGGCCAAAAAAAAAATATGTACACTTCTTGCACGTCACTTACCTCTACAAAGCATTTCTATGCATCTACTCCAGATAATAGAAACAACTACTCCACTGTAATTATATGGCTATTTTCTTCATAGTTTTATGAGTTGCATAAAGCCACAGTTAAAGCGCAAGCTAGCTAGATCTACCCGAACAAGACTCGATTTCAAAACTGCTAGAGCGTCTCCCTTTGAAGCAAGTACATCAGTGTGTGTAATGCATGTATGCAGGTGGAACAATAGTAACTCGTGTAATGCATGTATTTAGGTGGGTCCATGGTCGCTGGGTGTCCGAATGGCCGCCACGGGTGGGAAGTTATATTTGTTTTTCCGGTAGGCAGGGACTAGCAGCCATACTGCTATTCATCTTGTTGTAAAAAAATTTAGTAAAATTAGTTTTCCATACCCTCTACTCTGTACCAAATGAAGGGATTGATATTTTTAATTTTGAGTCTTGAATGCAGGCAATGAATAAGCTAGAAAACACCTTGATAGCTTAACATAAGGCAAACTAGCTTTAGGGTTTATGCTACCAAGAAACATGAATCACTTAATTCTCTTGATCTAATAGCAAATGTATTTTTGAAAATTTTGGCAATGACATTCACAGGTGTGAATCCACTAGTGAGAAATCTAGAGATACTCTTGGCTTACGTGAAAGTTAAAAGAGGCACAAAAAGAGAGGTCGTTGATGCTTTACAGAAAGAAAAATTGAAAATACAAGAAGGATCCTATGTTACTTAGATGTTTCATAAGAACATCCTAGATGATGCAGGAGCATCTGACCATTTTCTAATTTAAAGAGGAATCCAAGAGGAGCGATGAAGACGTGGACAATCAAGCTAGAAAACAAGAGGAAAATCTGTTCTAAAACAGATTTAAAGAGGATTTAATGGATATTGTTATTTGCGTGCATGTATTTAAGGAGCTTTTGTTTGAGGAAAATAAGGATCGGATCTTATCGATCCTTCCGATCATACATTCTTATATAAGACAGAGACTTGAGGACGTGAGGGATCTGTTTTTGTGAGGAAAATCTGAGTGAGGGAAAAAAATGTAATCGAGCGCGAGCTTGTTTCTTAAGGCTGAAATGCCTTAATATGTAATTTCTCTGCATTTATATGAAAGCATGCTTTAGTGTTGTGTACGTTATGTGTAAATCCTATGTTGCGTGTTGGATCGATCATCGATCTTCGATGACGAGCTAATTTAACGTTTAACTGATATATAGTAAGAGCAAGTGAGGATTGCGTGTTAGCAGTTGCCTGATGTGGTTTTCAATCTGTACTTCTAATAGAAATGTGGTTTAATGTCATCCTGGCAGTGCACAGTTTAACAACCGAAACATAAAGAACGACTTCACAGAGATTGGAACGAAGGTGAATCCATATATGTCAGGAAAATGCACGTGAAGCGTTTCTGGTTTTGAAAGGCTCGAGATTATATTAATCACGATAACTGTCCAGACTTTGTGCATGGTGAAGTTGTACTGTGGGACGCTATTGATTGGTGTTTCTCTAAGGAGACAATCCTACACAGTTTGATCGCAGCGGAGAATGTATTACATCGGAGCAATAAGAGCTCTCTTCCAAGAAAGAATTATATTTAACACTCTGTCATCCCCAATTGATCGACTGCAGCAAAAAGAAGTTCTGGATAGAGCGCGCCACAGGCAAATTGTGTTTTATCTTGTCCCCAAGAGAGCTGCATATAACTTGGGGAGTTGAAGCTCGGTATTGGCAGTGGAATTCTCGGGAGGACTCTAGTTTCAAGGAGGTAGCTGAACTAGTTACTGTATGCTGGCTTGAGGTGCGAGGTCTATTTGACTGCAAGGTTTTGTCTCCTGGTACAGAATATACCATCTCGTTCAGGGTGAAACTCAGGGAGTCACGTTGTGGTGTTAATAGGATCTTTGGACATAGAGCCACGATTCCCCACTTGTCTCGGCCATATGGATGGAGTCAGAAGCCAGTCAACTTCTCAGTCACAACTGCTGCTGGTGATCAACAGATATATACCCTGTATTTGAGTGACACTGATAAACCTGTTGCAGATGATGGGTACCAGATGACTACCTCAAGACATGTAGACCTTAATAGCAGTTTCAGAGGCCGTCGTTTATGGGACGGTTGTATATACGGATGGGTATGACTCGAAATTGTTGAAACCTGCAATGAGCGATTTCGGATCGCAATCACATCGGATTCTGATTGCATCGAATCAGAGAATGTGGATTTGCTGATATCTACAAAGGCGGTTGAATATATTTTTAAATCCATATGTGTGGATTGGATTTTACAGATATTTCTAGTAATTTGTATTATTTGTGGCGTGGGGTATTAAGACTTCACAGATATATTGTTTTTATATTGCTTTTCTCCTATGTATGGATGTGCGATTTTAATGAAGATCCACGGTTGTAATCAGACAAAGTTATATTAGAATGCTTCCGAAGAGACTTGTGGGCCATAACCCACAGGCGCAGGATTGAAATCTTTACATGAAAAGGGATTTTGGGCATACCCTAAGATTTCTTTTCATCAAGTGGTATCAGAGCAGGGAAAGTTTCCTGCGAGGAGAAGGATTCCAGAGAGAAGAAGAAGCAGGAGGTACAGTTGTGCTAAAGCTGGCGAGTTTGTGGTCTTACCATCATGCAAATGGCGGCAGCGGAAGGTGAGAAGATTTGCAGCAACCTAGAGCAAGGTGTGCTCAATTGGTTCCAGAGGAGAGAACCAGAAGGATGCCAAAAGACCGAGTGCGGAGGGCTTAGTGAGGTATCATGTAACAGAGGAGACTGTTACTGCAGAGGTTGGTTGTAGCTCACAAAAGATCATGAAGGTAGTTCCATTGAAGAAATGCAGTGGGTAGAATTGCTAAGGACCAGGAGAAGTATATGACCAGGAGGTCATAATTTTTTTTTTTTTACCTCGGGAGTCTGATGCAGGAGCATCTGACCATTTTCTAATTTAAAGAGGAATCCAAGAGGACTGATGAAGACGTGGACAGTCAAGCTAGAAAACAGGAGGAAAATCTGTTCTAAAACAGATTTAAAGAGGATTTAATGGATATTGTTATTTGCGTGCATGTATTTAAGGAGCTTTTGTTTGAGGAAAATAAGGATCGGATCTTATCGATCCTTCCGATCATACATTCTTATATAAGACAGAGACTTGAGGACGTGAGGGATCTGTTTTTGTGAGGAAAATCTGAGTGAGGGAAAAAAATGTAATTGAGCGCGAGCTCGTTTCTTAAGGCTAAAATGCCTTAATATGTAATTGCTCTGCATTTATATGAAAGCATGCTTTAGTGTTGTGTACGTTATGTGTAAATCCTATGTTGCGTGTTGGATCGATCATCGATCTTCGATGACGAGATAATTTAACGTTTAACTGATATATAGTAAGAGCAAGTGAGGATTGCGTGTTAGCAGTTGCGTGATGTGGTTTTCAATCTGTACTTCTAATAGAAATGTGGTTTAATGTCATCCTGGCAGTGCGCAGTTTAACAACCGAAACATAAAGAACGACTTCACAGAGATTGGAACGAAGGTGAATCCATATATGTCAAGAAAATGCACGTGAAGCGTTTCTGGTTTTGAAAGGCTCGGGATTATATTAATCACGATAACTGTCCAGACTTTGTGCATGGTGAAGTTGTACTGTGGGACGCTATTGATTGGTGTTTCTCTAAGGAGACAATCCTACACAGTTCGATCGCAACGGAGAACGTATTACATCGGAGCAATAAGAGCTCTCTTCCAAGAAAGAATTATATTTAACACTCTGTCATCCCCAATTGATCGACTGCAGCAAAAAGAAGTTTTGGATAGAGCGCGCCACAGGCAAATTTTGTTTTATCTTGTCCCCAAGAGAGCTGCATATAACTTGGGGAGATGAAGCTCGGTATTGGCAGTGGGATTCTCGGGAGGACTCCAGTTTCAAGGAGGTAGCTGAACTAGTTACTGTATGCTGGCTTGAGGTGCGAGGTCTATTTGACTGCAAGGTTTTGTCTCCTAGTACAGAATATACCATCTCGTTCAGGGTGAAACTCAAGGAGTCACGTCGTGGTGTTAATAGGATCTTTGGACATAGAGCCACAATTCCCCACTTGTCTCAGCCATATGGATGGAGTCAGAAGCCAGTCAACTTCTCAGTCACAACTGCAGCTGGTGATCAACAGATATATACCCTGTATTTGAGTGACACTGATAAACCTGTTGCAGATGATGGGTATCAGATGACTACCTCGAGACATGTAGACCTTAATAGCAGTTTCAGAGGCCGTCGTTTATGGGACGGTTGTATATACGGATGGGTATGACTCGGAACTGTTGAAACCTGCAATGAGCGATTTCGGATCGCAATCACATCGGATTCCGATTGCATCAGATCGAAGAATGTGGATTTGCTGATATCTACAAAGGCGGTTGAATATATTTTTAAATCCATATGTGTGGATTGGATTTTACAGATATTTCTAGTAATTTGTATTATGAGTGGCGTGGGGTATTAAGACTTCACAGATATATTGTTTTTATATTGCTTTTCTCCTATGTATGGATGTGCGATTTTAATGAAGATCCACGGTTGTAATCAGACAAAGTTATATTAGAATGCTTCCGAAGAGACTTGTGGGCCATAACCCACAGGCGCAGGATCGAAATCTTTACATGAAAAGGGATTTTGGGCGTACCCTAAGATTTCTTTTCATCAAGTGGTATCAGAGCAGGGAAAGTTTCCTGCGAGGAGAAGGATTCCAGAGAGAAGAAGAAGCAGGAGGTATAGTTGTGCTAAAGCTGGCGAGTTTGTGGTCTTACCATCATGCAGATGGTGGCAGCGGAAGGTGAGAAGATTTGCAGCAACCTAGAGCAAGGTGTGCTCAATTGGTTCCAGAGGAGAGAACCAGAAGGATGCCAAAAGACCGAGTGCGGAGGGCTTGGTGAGGTATCATGTAACAGAGGAGACTGTTACTACAGAGGTTGGTTGCAGCTCACAAAAGATCATGAAGGCAGTTCCATTGAAGAAATGCAGTGGGTAGAATTGCTAAGGACCAGGAGAAGTATATGACCAGGAGGTCATAAATTATTTTTTTTACCTTGGGAGTCTGATGCAGGAGCATCTGACCATTTTCTAATTTAAAGAGGAATCCAAGAGGACCGATGAAGACGTGGACAGTCAAGCTAGAAAACAGGAGGAAAATCTGTTCTAAAACACATTTAAAGAGGATTTAATGGATATTGTTATTTGCGTGCATGTATTTAAGGAGATTTTGTTTGAGGAAAATAAGGATCGGATCTTATTGATCCTTCCGATCATACATTCTTATATAAGACAGAGACTTGAGGACGTGAGGGATCTGTTTTTGTGAGGAAAATCTGAGTGAGGGAAAAAAATGTAATCGAGCGCGAGCTCGTTTCTTAAGGCTGAAATGCCTTAATATGTAATTGCTCTGCATTTATATGAAAGCATGCTTTAGTGTTGTGTACGTTATGTGTAAATCCTATGTTGCGTGTTGGATCAATCACCGATCTTCGATGATGAGCTAATTTAATGTTTAACTGATATATAGTAAGAGCAAGTGAGGATTGCGTGTTAGCAGTTGCCTGATGTGGTTTTCAATCTGTACTTCTAATAGAAATGTGGTTTAATGACATCCTGGCAGTGCGCAGTTTAACAACCGAAACATAAAGAACGACTTCACAGAGATTGGAACGAAGGTGAATCCATATATGTCAGGAAAATGCACGTGAAGCGTTTCTGGTTTTGAAAGGCTCGAGATTATATTAATCATGATAACTGTCCAGACTTTGTGCATGGTGAAGTTGTACTGTGGGACGCTATTGATTGGTGTTTCTCTAAGGAGAAAATCCTACACAGTTTGATCGCAACAGAGAACGTATTACATCGGAGCAATAAGAGCTCTCTTCCAAGAAAGAATTATATTTAACACTCTGTCATCCCCAATTGATCGACTGCAGCAAAAAGAAGTTCTGGATAGAGCGCGCCACAGGCAAATTGTGTTTTATCTTGTCCCCGAGAGAGTTGCATATAACTTGGGGAGATGAAGCTCGGTATTGGCAGTGGAATTCTCGGGAGGACTCTAGTTTCAAGGAGGTAGCTGAACTAGTTACTGTATGCTGGCTTGAGGTGCGAGGTCTATTTGACTGCAAGGTTTTGTCTCCTGGTACAGAATATACCATCTCGTTCAGGGTGAAACTCAGGGAGTCACGTCGTGGTGTTAATAGGATCTTTGGACATAGAGCCACGATTCCCCACTTGTCTCGGCCATATGGATGGAGTCAGAAGCCAGTCAACTTCTCAGTCACAACTGCTGTTGGTGATCAACAGATATATACCCTGTATTTGAGTGACACTGATAAACCTGTTGCAGATGATGGGTATCAGATGACTACCTCGAGACATGTAGACCTTAATAGCAGTTTCAGAGGCCGTCGTTTATGGGACGGTTGTATATACAGATGGGTATGACTTGGAATTGTTGAAACCTGCAATGAGCGATTTCGGATCGCAATCACATCGGATTCCGATTGCATTGGATCGGAGAATGTGGATTCGTTGATATCTACAAGGGTGGTTGAATATATTTTTAAATCCATATGTGTGGATTGGATTTTATAGATATTTCTAGTAATTTGTATTATGAGTGGCGTGGGGTATTAAGACTTCACAGATATATTGTTTTTATATTGCTTTTCTCCTATGTATGGATGTGCGATTTTAATGAAGATCCACAGTTGTAATCAAACAAAGTTATATTAGAATGCTTCCGAAGAGACTTGTGGGCCATAACCCACAGGCGCAAGATCGAAATCTTTACATGAAAATGGATTTTGGGCGTACCCTAAGATTTCTTTTCATCACTAGAGCATTTTTTTTTAATCATATCAAGAGTACAAATATGCTCCATGAACATTTGAGTTTATATCCTAAAGGTTTTAAGTCCATAAAAAGGGTTTTTAATGGATGGCTACCTAGTTTCATATTTAAAACTAGAGGTTACAACATCTAACCATTTGGGCTTTGATGTGTTTCTATTATTTATCATGATAAAACATAAAGGAATATGAAGTAGTAAAAATTTTTCAATTTGGTGGAAGCACAAGGGATTAAAATGATGAGATGTTAGAAACGTTGACAAGAGTTTGGGATTCTCATGCACTCTTTTCGGAAGCACACGTCCCCAAATTTGAGCTGGATGTTACCCATCAAGTTTGAGCCCTGAATGAAAAATTTATGTGCAATTGTCTAATGCAAACCTGCCTCAGAAAAACGCTTAGGAAAGCTAGCATATGAAATCCTTAAAAGGAGGAAGGCATCCACTTGGGTGGCTGAAATAATATACTGCAATTTAAAGTGGGTGTTTCTGTTCACATGGTCAAAGCAAGTGCTATTGTAACTATTGGTATTTCGTAGCAGATTTGCGAAAGTACATTCCTAACAACAAGACAAAGGGCACTCATTTTGAGGCTTGTTTTGAGCTTCTATTAAGTCTTCCATTTTGATGCGAGACTCAACACATATAGGTAAAGGCGACTTGAAGATGCTTAAATAAACAATCACATACAAGAGGGTAACTTCTGACATAGGAGGAGTTTAAATGGAGGTTCTGTTGATGAGTTTACACCGTCGAGAAGAAAAAACCATGCATCTTTGTGAAAAGGTCATGATGTAGAGAAAATTGTTCTCTTTACACATCTTATGTTGCATGCACTAGCATATAAGCCTTAAGTAACACCAACAGTAGACCATGGACATAGATATGTGACATAAAGAATGAACACCCTTGATTTTTGATAGAAGCCTATTTGCCGTCATGAAGCCGCTTGATATATATTTTTGTATAGATAATAGTTCAGCGAATTGTATAGGACTGTACTATTTATACCCGTTGAAGCGAGGGTTAGATTTGTGAGAATCTCAACCAAAAACAACAGAGAGAATTAAGGAAATACACATTTTCCATGAGTGGGGAGTAATAGTTTGTATATATACATATATAAAGGAATGTAGGAGAGTTGAAACAAGCTATACAGGGTTGACCTCGAGAGGTTAACAATTTTCAAAGTATATCCAGGGCTGACCCTACAAATCAGAATTTTAATATGGATGAGCCAACCTCAATCTATTCTATTGTATTTATTACTTGTGTTGGTGAAACATCCGTCAAGCCAGATAGAGATATATTGAGGAGGCCAGACAAGGTAGTGAAACATTTGTCAAGCCGGATAGAGATATATTGAGGAGGCCAGATGAGGCATCATAAAGCCCTTACTTATCATCACTATGGGTTTCATAAGATATTGTGACAACTTATATAGTGATGTGTGATGAGGCGACTGGGTTTGTTGGGTGAAATCCACAAGGTCAGGGTTCAAATCACATTGAGTATATTGTCCTGTTATGGTGTGCAGCTCAAGGAGTAGACTTCCCACTAGCTGGAGTTTCGGTTCTTGCCAAAATCTTAACAAATTAGTATATCTGCTTGCATGTTGTTGGATTCCTACCAAAATCATAACAAGTTAGTATATCTGCTTGCATTTTGTTGGATGTACTCTTGGTGTTATAGTGTCAACTATGAGAATTGATTCTGGGTCTTCCTTAGATTAGGTTTGGAAGTTACTAATTCACCAAATTGTTAAAAATAAATAAATAAATATTGCGACATCTTCCTTACCCATTTTAAAGGATACTTGGATAACATATTAAATGGTGAGATGAAAGCTTGGGCACTTGCATATCCATGTGGAAAGTGGGTGTGGGTTATCTTTCTTGAGACACTTTGGAAGGTTGATGGTTGTCTAGGTGGTTTAAAGGATTTTTTTAGGGCCCTTAAGGTTGGACAACCCATTTTGAAGCCCCCCTTTTGTACAATGAAAACTGTCCAGTTTGAAGAGGGTTGCTCTCACACCAAGGCATCCCGTCTTGGACGATTTTTTGGGCATTGCTAGGCCTATGCACCCACATTTAAGGGAGGTTGGGAATCTAATGGATGATATATTTGAAGGCTTATGGAATAATTTATGTTGTTGAAATCCCTTTGGAGGCTGGACACTTCACCAAAAACCCTTGATTTGAGGAAAAGGGTTGCTTTTGAGGATCTTGTGGCCCTAAAATTTGTACATGTGGCATAAATTCCCTTAGTTTGTATTATTATGGATTATTAATTGTTGAAAATATCCTTTTCCCCTCCTTAAGCTAATCTAGGAGATTTTAGCTTAGAAAACATCATTTTATTGTAATTATGAGGTTAGATTTTCTCCTGAAAATAGAGAGAGATCTTAGCTCATTTTCTCATGGAGTTTTGGGGAAGAAATCCCATAACTAATATGAAATTTTCTACATTTTTTCTCTTGAAAAATTTAGCTATGGATATTTCTAGTTGAGCAAATTTTCTTGGGGGGATTGTGACACCCTCCTCCCACATCTACCCAAGCAACTGGCCAGCTGGGGTAAATATGCGATGAGAGACCACTACGATATGATTCGACCTCCTAAGTCACGTTAAGGAAGTGGAACTAATGGAAACACACCATAGAGACATTCAAAGTCAGCTTCAGGACCCTCAAGAACCAATCCAAAACTTCAGACAACTTGCCCTTGGATCCCACTAAACTTTTGGACAACATAGTCTTAGTCGCTCTCATGCTTTAGGCATGACAACATCCAGAAACCCAGAGTCGCTCTCACAGGCTTGCCTGCCAGTGTCTAGAGACTCATTTAGTTAGTCCTATGCCAGAGTCTCTGGGATTTGAGCCACTTTTTCAACCCTAGAGCACAAGTCATTGCCTAGAATTGAACCATCTCTTCAAAACAACAAAATAACATGGAAATGACAGTGCTAAAGCAAATACTTGTTTAAGAACTTGAATAGAACCCTATTAGCCATGACAGGAATTTCATCAAATATATCACAAATATGTAAATTACAAGTTTAAATCACAACTTTGAGCATAGGGGTCTCATACTTAGCTGAGAATCACTATGAACCATTGATACCTCAACACATCAACTGCCATTCCATCCATTAGGTCATAGATACATTAATCATTCAATTACAGGTAAAAACATGGTGAAATCCATACATAGTTGTTGTCACCAAAATACATAAATAACTAGCATAATAGCTGCAAAAATACTCATGAAAGTACAACCATATAGACCACATATAATCCATCAAAATTCTCATAGAAATACAAGGAAAAATAACCTTCATTAATGATGCAAAATCCAAACCTGGGATGGGACTTCCATCTTCCACCTAACTGTAGAATGACTTAACCAAATCTCTCTTCAGTCATTCACCCCCACGCCATATTCCAAGCATGAATGTGGATCTCATAGAACACATCAATCAAAACTCATCCAGGGCTTCCAGAGGTTATCCACCTCAACCCATCAAACAGTGATTCCACCTCACTGTTGGACATCGCAAAACCATCATCACATCTGTCTCTATCCAAGCTTTCCAGGGCTCCAAAGCATTTGTCCAACCAAGATTCCAGGACTAGTAACTCAACCCACAGATTTTTATCAGGCTCTAGAGCATTTTTCCAACCAAAGATCCAGGACTAGTAACTTAACCCACCAAGGGCTACAGAGTATTTGTCCAACCAAGCCTACTGGACTAGTAACTCAAACTAAGTTGTTCAAGGGCTCCAGAGCATTTTTCCAACCAAGGCTCCAGGAATAATAACTCAACCCAAGCTAAGGAAACATGAGAACCAACAAAAAAAACAATGATAATAAAGCAACAATCACCATGTCTATCTATAAAATGGCAAGGCTAGGCAATCCACTGTCAATCCAGGAAATCCTCCATGCCAATGACAGATCATGACCAAGAACCCACATGCATATGTCATGCATGTCAAAACTAGTGAAGGAAACATACATGCAACTCGGTACTTGCAAGAAAATCTGATGTAGTTGTTGATCTCGTTGCCTTCTTGCGCTTTCATGCTCTTCCTCTCCCTTCTTGTTCCAAGAATCCAAGTATGCCCCACCTTCCAAGAGTGCTCCAAGAAAACTAGAAGTCTCCAAGAGTATGAGAGAGCTCTAATACTAAACTAACAAAAGGTTACCAAATGATCCTTAGAAGCCTTTTTATGAATGAGGCCTCTATTTTCTTCATTTTCCATTATTTTATTTCATTTTCCTCCTCACATGAAACCTATGACCTTTCACCTCATTTTTCTCCCAATTTCCATTTTCATAAATAAATGTGACAAAAATGCCATTTTTCCTTTCTAAATCCTTATCCATTACCTTTGCCAATTTCCTTAGCCATAAACAATCACAAGTGATCCCCATGACTAGGATTTTACCCAACATTTAGCTTGGAATAAGTGTCCCATCATATGTGGTTATTTTTTCCTTTATTTACTTTTATTACAAGGAATTTTCACCATGGTTGTTACAGGGATACATTTGCTTGGAAGGATTTTCTCTTGGATTGATGAAGTGATGCTCTGGTGAATTTATTTTATTGTGAGTAATCTCTTCCATTTTGCATTATTGTAGAATTATGGTGTCTATGAAACTTTTATGGATCTAAAATCTGCTTTGTAAAATTTGTCACCAAGCACCGATCAAAGAAAATCAGAATAGCAAACCTTGACCATAAATCTCCAATTGATTTAAAATCACTAGGGATTTGACTTTGATGTTTTTCATTCTCTTAACTCGCTCCAATCAATTATTTAGCCATAGAATTTCTCCTTATTTAGCTCCATATGCCCATAATTCATGAATAAGCCAAGGCATCGATTTGTCATTCTCGACAATTTTATACCTTTTGTAAATCACACAAATCCTTTTTCTAGGGTTCCACTCTCTTGGGAATCTTGTAGTTATGATGTTTGGGGATATTCCTTTTTAACTCTAACCTTGATTACTATAAGAAACCTAACAATGTTATTTTTCCACTGAAACCCTAAGTTGGTGAGATGATTAGAATTATGGAGTTTGAAGTAGAAGCTTTGAAGAGATTTTGACTTAATGTGTCCAAACCATTATATCTCCAGGATATACAAAGAAAACCCCCTTAATTCATATTAAAATTGGCCAAAATAAAGAAGAGGGTTGATGAGGTGACAATGGCCCCCTCAAAGGTGCAACAGGTCTTAGGCTAGAGCTTTTGGACTTTATCTCTAGAGGTGTGACATTTTATTATAAGAATGACAATGGGTAGACCCTCTTAGTTCCTCCATGGTATTACTTATGCTTTATAACTTTATCACAAGATGTGAGGGTTGGGCGATATCACTTCCCAAATTCAAAGTCCAAAGAAGTTCCTAGGAATGAGAAAAAACTAGGAAAAGGGTTGCCTAATAATTTTAAGAAATTTCAAGAATCTTTGTGAAATATTGACAAACAAGAAATCTCAAAAGGCATCTTCCAATTGAAATATTGGAATTGTTACAAAGTGCCTTGAAGTAATCGAGTATATAAGGTGTCTCCCCCCAAGGAACATGTTCAAATAGTTGCTAAGAGGTATGCAAAAATCATCTCTCCCAACAAGAATGCAAGTTCTCCTTAGGTTTTTGCAAAGTTGGGTTCGCTAATACATATGTAATTACGAAAATATCAACATATATAGAATTGTAAGATGTAAAAGGTGAATTAAATAACCATTCTTCCAAGAATTCACTATAGCTCATTTGGTCGGAAATCCTTGTGCCTTAAAATCTACCAACACTGGATTACATACCACCTAATGATTTAGGAATGGTTGCAGAAACAAAAAGGCACCCAACCCTTGCTTGAAAGGTCACAGAGCCAGATCCTATCTTACAATTTTTTGGTTAAAAGACATGGGACATGAACTAATAGAAAACAACCACTTCACACCAACTATAAGGAAACTCAAAGAGATCCAATGTTATAATTGTAGAAAGAAGAACCAACAAAGCATTTCATACAACTACTTAAAATTGCATTAGCATGAGCATTTTTGGCATGGATCTAGAGAAACTTCTTGTAAAAACTATAAGAAAATCCTACTCAGTTGTCTTTCAACCCCATGAATTCTTAAAAGCTAGAGACTACATGAATTTCTAAGCAAGAGAAAACAAAGCTAACACACATGAGCACTTTCATGTTCACTTCAAAAAATTCCTAGAGATTTTGATTGTTTCAAAATACTATTAAATCATATTAGAAACATCCAATTTTTATCTTGGATGGGATTTAGCATATAAATTTTATTGATAGTATAAGTGCATAAAGGAAGCAGGATTGATTGGAAATAACTTGATATCGCATGCATTTATGAAGTCTTATATTTGTATTTTTACTAAATTTTGATTTTTCTTGGTCTTATTCAATAGGACCAACACCTTTTGTTTATCCCAAAATTCAAGAAAGATTTATTTTTTCCAAATTTATTTCAATCCCATGGATGAGCCAATGAGAGTGGGGTGAGATCTCTAGAAGCTACACCAATGGCATGCTTCTCCCCATACATGACACCTCTTTCACACATGTTAGTATCCATCTCTTTATACAAGTGAAAATCTCATTCATTTCAACCTATGGGGCTCTCCATTTGGGTTGCAATGCCATCATTTACTCACTCGTAGTGCCTCTTGTTGTGAGCTTTATTGCCTCTTGCATAGGCATGCTCCTCCACCCTCTCAACAATACTTATAATAACACAAAATTTTGTAGTTGTATATTTTGAGTTCAAAGTCACCTTTCTCAATAGTTAATGAAATTGGTCCTATCAATCAACAACCCTACTCCTTAAGAAAAAAATTTAGCCTCATGTAGCATATAGATAAGAAATTCCACAAATACTTACACAAGACTTAATATTGTTAATTGCAAATTGGCATGACGGAAATACCTTCAATGGAACTTGTGTGGTAGATGTTCCAAAACTAATTCAACTCATAAAAATTGTCACTCAAAGGCCATATTCAAAGGCTACAACACCTCTCTTCAAATTCCATGGGATCAACACATCCATCTCAAGAAATACACTCACTTTCAGTTTTATATGTGAACTCAATCCCTATGGAAATGTTCACTCAACAACCATCAAACCCAAAGTGTGAGGCTTTAGTTGTCTATGACTATGGTGTTTATATATTTCACATATTTTTTCCTCAGTTTATTGTGTTGACAATGTAGCGATGGAAGGTCTTTTGGCTTTCTCCTTATCGAGTGAAGACCAAAAATTATTCTCTCTCATAGGAGTGTGAATTCATGAGATAGAATTTAGTTATGATGAGTTGATTTTTTTTTTACTGGAATGGTCATTAAGTTTGCATGCATAGTGTTGGAGCTTCAATTCATTGGAGTCTTATTCTGTTAGACTATAAGATGAGGTCATAGGGACAATTTCAATTAGAACGAGTTAAGACTTTAGTGTTGATTGGAAGAGAATGAGTTGAGACTTCAATGTTGATTGGCAAGATAACAAGTTAAGACTTCAGTGTTGATTGGAGAGAGAATGAGTTAAGACTTTAATATTGATTGGAAAGTGAATGAGTTAATACTTTAGTGTTGATTATAGAGAGAAAGAGTTGAGTCCTTAGTTATCTCACAATCACAACTAAAGGAAACTCATGACACTAGTGTGAACTACTAATTAAAATTGGCCTCCTATCATGCATCAAATTCTACTAGGAAGAGAGGGATGAAGACACAAGATAAAATTTATTTCTTTTTGTGGAATGTGTATTATTAAGGAGCAAAAGTGCACATAGATTTAGGAGAGCAAGTGTGCAAGGACTGTGGAGCAAGGGGATCGAGATTCACAGAGTAAACTATCTTGAGTAGAGAAAAATTGTGTGCAGGGCCAAGATCAAGAGCAAGGCTAAGAGCTTCTTCTCAGGGGTCGAGAGTAGTGATCAAGGTAGGCAGAGATCAATTGTGGAGCTAATATTAATTAGGAGAATCCTAGCGCTTTCTCAGTGAAATTGTTGGCTGCAATAACAATGTGAATTGTAATAGATTCATTTGCTCAAAGAACAATCAATAAACTACCATAACAAAGAAAACAAGTTTTATCATTCGGGTTTCCTCGGTAAAACAAGCATGTCAATTTTGTGTGCATACTTTTTATCTCAATTTTTTTTTTTTTGCATTTTGAACGTTAAGAAACTCTATATCTTGGTGAAAGTTAAACTTGGTTTCAGATTTCCATTTCCTTGTTTTCAATAATTCATCAAGTAGTGCGAGAGTTTCAAGAAAGTTATAATATTGATTTAAACCTTGATGAAAGGTATGATGCTCTTTTTAGTGCAATATTTTATGATTTTCCTTCTTATAAAGTTTACTCTTTTCATGTGTAATACATTTTTGCATCCCCCTTCCCATGCTTTGCAACATGCTTGTTAGAATTGCTTCCATTGCCCTTTTTTACAATAACACAATTTATTACCCTCATATCATTTTTGGATAATGCTTTTAGTAATACTTCCCATGGCCAAAGATGAATTGGTACATTTACAAACGCATCCTATGGTTCATTCTAAAATTAATGGAAATGTGCAGGTTGGATAAAATACACAAAGTCAAAGGATCTTAGCTCGAGTGGTTTGTTGAACAATTTATTTTCCTAGCTACATGGGTTCAAGTCTTTGGAGACATGTTATAACTAACCTATTTGTGGCATTTATGTAATAGTTTTATTTGGTGTAATGGTGGTAGTTGATATTTCAAAGCTACCAATTCTTCAAAGATTGTCGTTATGGCTTTAAAAAATACAAAGATATAAAATATGTGTAGAGGAAAAAAGAGAGTAAGTGAATGTGTTCTAATTTTGTTGTCCATCATCTCAATGTCTATACATTTTGACCAACAATTTTATTGAGTACATCTATTTATTTATTTTTATGAAAACAAGAAACAATTGTATTTTTCCTAATATATTACCAATAATATCTTTAAACAATTCAAAAAAATAAAAAGTGAAAGAATTGTTGAAATAGATGTTAGAATTGTCACAAGAATATTATGATATATGCCACAATAATTACTGTTAATTGCTATGTATAATTCACATTTTTGAACATAATATTTGGTTTTAAATTTAAGGTAAAAAGGGTCAGAGTTTTTGCAAATTTCGACACATAACTCACCTCAGCTCATCCAATGGAAGGAGGATTTGAGAGAAAAAATTAGTCCATGCATTGAGGCCACAAAAGTGTGTGTCATTGTTGACCTTCCCAAAGATGAAAAGGAAGCGTCAAATATGGAAAACATGGACTACTACAAAAACCCATCTTGGTTGGTGTGTTTTTTATATGGTGTCTTGTTCTAAAAGTATAATTAAACTTCATGTCATTGAGTTTCATAGGAATTAGTTTGACCTTTTTTATTGTGTAGAATACTACAATTTCTCCGTATTAGGCATTTGATCATCCACCCAAGAAAAATTAAAATGTAATTTTTCCATTATTTTCTTTAACCCAACCATTTGTCTTTTTCTAGAGGCTAAAGGCACAATTAAAGAGACTCAAGAAAAACAATTCTAGTCAACTTCCATATGCCAAGCACAAAACATTTCCCTCCTATTGTTTACTCATTTCACAAAACTATGTGAAGACATATAAGATATTTCATTCATCCAAGCTATCAATGAGAAATAAAAAACATTAGCCATCTTCTAGTAGTACTCACAAAGGAATTGCCAATCTTCCACTATTCCAATGGTCCAATATTTTCAATTGTGGTTGTGAAGTTGAACATGCATGAATCGTCATGTTGATATTTTGGCCGGACTCACAAAATAAGGAAGTGAAAACCTATGCTCCTTGCTACAATCAAAACTAATTTTCAAAACAACGCATTCCCTGTAACGAGGAGTTAAACCCATACGTGAAAGAACTACCTCCACAGTGAAGAAATGAGAAGGGGATAATTGGTAACCTCTAAGGTGCACACGGGATAACGTTTTGAGCATTTAGGACTATCTATGCCAGTGAGATGGAGTGAATTTAAGACTATATGCCTATGCCTTGGAGTGCAAGTTGGTGTGGGATCACAATCCTTTTACTTGGTATAACCAAACAACTGAGATTTTACATATATAACAAGTGGTAGAAGAAAGGTTAGGTATATAACAAATGAATGGTTGTGACATCTCCAAATGAATAGATACAAACCATAAATTTGTATCATTCAACCATCTTTCCATGTAGTGGAATTGTATGAATTGTGTATTTAACTATATCTATACGTGCTTAGCTATTTTTTAATGTATATTTTTCTTGACATGGCTATAGAGGGTTATTTTCTTCGTAAACTAGTGGTTAAACTTAAAATTTTTATGGACTAGAGGTTAAATTCAATGTACGATACTATATCTCTAATTATAATCCTCTCAATTGGGTTTAGCTTAGGTGGTTGGAAGGAATGATTGTCATCCTTTTCACATAGATTCAATTCCTACAAGTGACATGTTGAGCTCATATCTAGTAAATTGAAGTAATGGCTTCAAGCCTTTGTTGTAAATTTTAGTTGTCATAGAGTGTATCAGTTGAACTATGAATCATTTTCATTTACCATTTTTTTTGGTTTTTATTCATTTTAGTATTTTGACTAAAATACTAAATTTATGAAAAATTGTGGATATTTAAAAAGCATTATAGAAGTTAGATTTAATAAAGAATTTACTCCATGGCACTTGCTAGCTTGTATCCATACAAAAAACATTAATTAATCACTGTGAGCAATGATTTACTAACCACTCCTCTTACAAGATGGAAGGTTTCATTGTCTTCTGTTTCTTTGAATAGAAGTTACAAAAAGACAATTGTAAATATTAAACTAACAAGGAAAAATAGAAAAGTTGGAACTACTATCAAGGGTAGAAAAATTAAACTAGGTATAGATTGAAAGATAAGAACTTAGAAAATAAAGTGAGCTAATATAAAAATTCTTCTAAATTATTTGTTGCAATTAAATATGAATTCATATGATATTGATTTGAAAACTATTCTAAACTATTTTGTGTAGACTTCATTTAAAATTTAGATAATAAGTATTGGTTACCTTCTAATAGAGAATAATAACATAAAACACAACATTATATAAAACTCGGCCACCATTTACCCTAAAACAATCCTCAACTAACATAAATAATTGACTAGGAGAGGAAAGTAAATCAATATACATAAATAAGGTGATTAAGATAGGAGAATAGAGATTAGTGAAGTTTTAAAGTCTTTGAGACAAACATATAGATGTGGTTGCAAAGGTAAATTCATAGTCCCTCCCTTTATATGTTTCATGACTTTCTTATAATATTGAGATTTTTAATCCTAATTTTTTTTTTTCTTTAAGTTGCAAAAACAACAAATCCTTCATCACCCCATTGCATATTCCAAGCCAACCCCAACAACACTTTGAATAAATAATGAGGGGATGCACCTCTATGGTGTGATTACATGAAAGTAAAATAGGAATATGATTGTGAAAGACAATATATAAACTAATGAATTAGCATTTGCTTGAATTTACTTCAAATCAATCTATTGTCCATTTGGAAAATTAATGTTCTCAATGCAGAAACAAATACCTTCATATTGTTCATTTACCTAAGTAAGTCAATTATGTTATATTGTAATCCAAATATAATCAATTGTCATAGTATAAAAGTTATTACTCGTCATGTAATATAACAAATCAAATTAACGGGACTACCTACCTAAACCACAAATTAGATGCACTTATTGACGATGTTGGATGTTTGTTGCATCACACAACTAGCTTCCTAAATGACAAAAGTTGTACTCTAATTGTTAGATGTTTTTTCTCTTTTCCAAACATTTTTTTCCTCGTCAATTTTGCCTAAAATCTAAGAGATTTTCAAGGCACTCGTCCATTTATACATTCAAAAACACATTTAAAATTTAAACAACTAAAATTTTCAACATAGCAAAAAGTTTATAGTTGAAACACTAGACTAATAACAAATTAAATTAATTCTCAATCTTAAAATTATTATATATGAAAGAAAAATAAAATAATTATAGAGATAAATAATAATTAACTTCAAATTCTTATATTATAATATATAATATTGTTTTAATTTTTTCTTATTTTTAATACTTTTAATAAAAACATTTTCTTAATAACTTCCTCTCACCCTCTTTTAAAATTAATAAGAAAAAGATTAAATAATAATTTTTTTTGATAATGCTATACATCACTAATAATACTATAGTATGGAGATTTCTTGATCAAAAGAAATTAATAACAGCCCCAAGAGCACATTTAATAAAGAACCATGGTGAAAAAGAATATACTATGTTTTAAAAAAAGACTAGAGCACATTAATAAATAACCATGGTGAAAAATAATATATTATGTTTAAAAAAATGAAAAGTTGGAAATTGGATGTAATATTATTTTTTAATAAAAATAATTTTTAATTTATGATGAGTTTATAGGTTATAAATTCATGGAAAGTTATTTTTAAGTAGAAATGGGGTGATTTTTTTTCAAAAAATCTGACTATCAGTGTTTTAAATCATGGTTGAAATGGATTTAGTATTGTCAAATATTCTTTAGTTATCTAAAATTCTGAAATTTGATAGATATAACTTGGATTTCTCAAAATTTCTTCCAAATTTTTACAAAAATCCACTATTTTCTGACTAATTTATAAACTCTTTAAACTACTATTTTTTTAAGAAATAAATTAACAACCATAAATCACCCAACAATAAATATTTATGTCGAAAGGTGGTGTATTATCATCCAATGTCAGCGAATTTGTTATCATTCTAAAAGCGCTCAAGACCCCTGCTTTTGAAGTCAGTCCCCGTTTCACTGATCTCTTGAATCCATACATGCATGATGCAATTCAGTTATATTTTTCTCTATCGAGCAGACAAGGTCCCGCCCGGAAGCCTTGGAGAAGGGAAATGGGTGCATTGGGATCCAAGGATTGGACGTGCAATGTGTCGAGGATAGCAGGGAAGGTGTGGCGTGTCATGGAAATTGTTGGCACTTAAACTCAAATCACATTTGACAGACATATAGATCTAGGATCTAAATTATATGAGCATAGATCTAAGTACAAATATTTGCATGGTATTTTTGGCTTTTTCGTATCCTGGATGTTTATAAATTTTAGAAATTCCAAATGTTTAAGGAGATTGGTCAGCAGAAAAATCATATCATAGTGAGAGATTTGCATGGTATTTTTGGCTTTTTCGTATCCTGGATGTTTATAAATTTTTAGAGATTCCAAATGTTTAAGGAGATTGGTCAGCAGAAAAATCATACTGAGAGCTTTTAAACTTAAGAGATTGGTCAGCAGAAAAATCATAGTGAGAGCTTTTAAACTTAATTTTTGTTTAATAGAAAGTTAGAATTTTGGAGATGAGGAATCAGCTTTTCCCATATTCATATTCATGGGAACTAAACACAATAGCAAACATTTTATTAAAAAGAGTACTGTTTTTGGATATAGAGTACTTATTTAGGTTGAAAATGTTTTCCAAAATGGACATTACGGTATTTTATACTAATTTGGGTACCCAAGTATCTTTAGCAAAACCTATGTTATTGCTATGTTATTGGTTAGATTCTCTTACTGCTGGATTGACTACTTTGAGTCAGTTGAATTGATCGAATTCAGTTGAACCTTTTGATGTTGCTTTCTATTATCAAGTTTCTTATATGAACAACACCGATTTTTGCCAGTTAAAGTCATATTCCTATTTTTGGACAAATTTATTGTTTAGATTGGGAAAGTGTTGTTTTTGTTTTTCACCACTTTGTTTAATAAAATTAAACTCAATGATAAAACTAATATATACATGCTTTTTTAATTCCCAGTGAATAACCAAAAAAAACCACATTATTAAACCTAATATATACGTGCTTTTTTAAAATCCAGTGAATAACCAAAAAAACATTATTAATATTCATCAATATTGGTATGACTGATTCCCTAATCTTATTATATAAAAGCATGGACAGAATGCCCGGAATGAAAATATATGAATCAGTCTGAAACATCTGAGCATCTTTGAGGGCAACCCACTCTTCTGGTGTGGGCATATTATGTCTCACCCACCATTAGGTAACAACAGAATCCCCAAATAACTAAAGTAAAAGACCCGTGGATTTGTGTTAGGGAGACACTGTTCAAGAGGTTTTTGATTAAAATTTGTTTTCTTATAAAGTAAAGTTCAAGAACTTATAACATAAAATAAAATGGATGATAATAGAAGTTATATATTAGTAGAGAAGGGCATCTAATGAGAGAGAAAAAGAGTAAAAAGAAACAAATTTAAAAATGAGAGAAAATGATAGGTTGAGGTTATATAAGTATATTGTTATAATGATTTAATCCAGATTTAAACATTGTTTTCTTATAAAGTAAAGTTCAAGAACTTATCACATAAAATAAAATGGATGATAATAGAAGTTATATATTAGTAGAGAAGTGCATCTAATTAGAGAGAAAAAGAGTAAAAAGAAATCTATTTAAAAATGAGAGAAAATGATATGTTGAGGTTATATAAGTATATTGTTATAATGATTTGATCCAAATTTAAATAGTAACACAAAAAATTACAGAGATAACCATAAACGGAGATGTAACAAAATAATACTTCATTTCATTAATGTAAAACACTGAAATATGCTTACAAACAGGAATAAAAATAAACCAGCTAGGGCGATGGTAGGTTATCTTTGATAAGAGATGTGGCGATGATAGCTTATCTCTGATAAGAGATGTGATGGCTACATGCCTCTGAACTGCCTTACAATGAGGCTCAAGAGCCTTTTTATTATTGAACAATAAGAACAAACCCTAAACAACCAAAACCCTAACCCGAGGAGATCTAACACCAAGAGTTTATGGGCCCGGTTGAGGTGAACCAA
The DNA here is from genome assembly GCA_000404065.3 of Pinus taeda. Classification (NCBI taxonomy): domain Eukaryota; kingdom Viridiplantae; phylum Streptophyta; class Pinopsida; order Pinales; family Pinaceae; genus Pinus; species Pinus taeda. The sequence goes on from APFE030146129.1 coordinate 125,141, forward strand.
CTTCCCGCGGTTGGGACTTGGTCATATTATCTCCATTTGGTCTTCCCGCCATTGCGACTTGGTCATATTATCTCCATTTGGTCATATTATATCTCCATTTGGTCATATTATATCCCTTTGACGGACGTGATAGCGTGTTGGAAAGATCTTCCCAGGACTACCACGGGAAAAAATAATTTAGACTAAAAATTGTTGGTGGTAGATTTCCAAAAAAACGTCATTTAGGGCCTCAAAATGGCTCCTGAAGTTTAGGACCTGAAAAACTGCTAAAAATATTAAACTCTCCTACAATTAAGGAAACTGAAAGACTGAAAGAAGCAATGGTGAGGGTCCAAGTGGAATTGGTGGGTGGCCACCAATATCCACTTGGATCATGGCTTCAAGCTTTTGTTGTATATTATTGTTGTTATTTAATGAAAAAAATCTCTATTTGTGATCTAGTTAAAAAATTCATAATGTTAGACACCATATTTCCAATTTCCATTATTTTTTTGGGTTTTTATTCATCCTCTAATATTTTATATTAAATGGAAAAACAAATAATTTCAATAATATATAAACAAATAAATGACTGAAATACTAAATTTAAGAAAAAACTATCAATATTTAAAAACAATTAGAGAAATTAGATTTAATATACAAAGTTACTTCAAAGAATTTGCTAGCTATGCATCCATACAAAAACATTAGTTATTCACTATGAGTAATTGATTCACTAATCAATCTTTTAGCAGCTTCCCTTTCGTTGATTCACTAACCAATTTTCTTACAACATCCCTTTCTTTGACTCACTAACCAATCTTCTTACAACATCCCTTTCTTTGACTCACTAACCAATCTTCTTACAAGTTCATTTTCTTATCTTCCTCATCATAGAAGTTACAAAAATACAAATATAACATATTGAGTGGCAAGAAAAATATAAAAGTCGGGATAGTTGTAAAATTAAACTAGTGTAGATTTAAAGAAAAAATTTAGAAAATGAAACATGTAACAACACTATGGAATTTCTTCCAAAATATTTATTGCAATTAAATAGAAATTCATATAACATTAATTTGAAAACTATTCTAAAATATTTAATGTAAACTTCATGTAAAAAATCAAATAATAAGTAGCTATTACCTATAAATAAAGAAAACAATACCATAAAACATAACATTATATAAAATTCAACCATCATTTTACCATAAAACAGTCTATAAAACTAATATAAATAAATAAGTTTCCGTAAACAGTCTTCAAAACTAATATAAATTAATTGATTGACAAATAAATGTGTATAAATAAAGTGATTAAGAAAAGAAAATAGAAATTAGTAAAGTTTTAAAGTTTTTGAAATAAACATGTAGTTTCATCGATAAAATCATAATCCCCCTTCCTTATATATTGTTTTTCTTAACTTACAAGATTGACATTTTCTATTTTAATAATTTAAAAAAAAAAAAAAAAAACAACAAATGCTTCATAATGTCATTTCATATTCCAAGTAAAGCCTAACAATGCTTTAAATAAATAATATGAGGGGATGCACATTTATGGTGTGATTGTGTGAGAGTAAAATAGGAACAATGAATTGTTATTTTTTTTTTTAATTTAATTTATTGTCTATTTGGAAAATTGATGTTCTCCATGCAAAATAATTTTTTGTTCATATTGTTTATTTACTTAGGTATATCAAGTGTGTTCATATTGTAAACCAAGTATAGTTAATTTTCATAGTATAAGATCTATTACTCTTTGTCAACTAATATAACAAATCAAATTAACACAACTACCTACTTAAACAAAAAATTATATACATTTATTGGCAATGTTGGTTATTGGTTGGATGGATTTGGTTCTAAATAACAAATTGGATGCATTCATTGCTAATTGTTGCAATGTCTATGTCTCACGAGACATTTAGTTATAGTAGGTGTTTAGTAAGAAATTAAAATAAATGAGATAGTTATCATTCCTATCATTCCTTGCAATGCATTACATCATAGTTGCATTCCATTCCAAGAAATTAATATAAAATTAACATAGCCATATGCATTAGTAATTAAGGTCGTTGGGTGCAAAGTTTATGTCTCACAAGACATTTAGTTATAGTAGGTGTTTAGTAAGAAATTAAAAGAAATGAGAAAGTTATCATCCTTTGCAATGCATTACATCATAGTTGCATTCCATTCCATGAAACTAATATAAAATTAGGGCAGCCATATACATTAAATGGCTAGTAAACATGGATAGACATCAAAAAGCTATTTAAAACTTCAAACATATTTATCAATAAATACTTTCCACCATAATTTATGTAATTATTAACCTAAATTACTCTGCCATTTTCTATTCTTTTTAAGAATTCTCAGCCGCTCAGCACTTGCAATACTAATTAGTAGTTACTTAACCTACAAAGCCCGACTCAATACAGTGTTTCTTGTACAAATTAATACCATATATCAGAAATCAAATTTTAATGGACAAATTGATTTGCATTATTTATTTAATAAAGACGAAGATGGAAACGATTCATACAGATATCACAACATTACATAAACAAAAGACGAATACACGATTGAACACACATAACATAAAGAAACCAAAACACAAACACGCACGATACACGGAGACACATACATAAACACGATACATCGAGAGAGAGCGCAAGCGGAGCCTAAATAAATAGGCAAGCGCGAAGAAACTATATGTTCGTTTGATCAGCTGGATCTTGGCCATTCAATGATCGAGTGGCATAAATTGTTTACCACAACATTCAAATTCAATTGGGATGCTTTTTTCTTTTGTGACGTGTTTGCTTTTCTGCCAAGTAGATGATTTTTGCTTCTGTGACCTGTTGCTTTTCTGTCCAGTAGATGCCTTTGCTTTCTGACGTGTTCCAATAAAATGAGGTTATTTCTGTTTTCAATAAATTAATGTAGACGTGGCGGTAGAGTGGTTTTTGTTTCACCTTAATCTCACTCTATGATTTATTAGATTGTTTTTGTTTTGGTTGTTTGTTTTTTTTTTTTCCTTTTTTCCTTTCTGGTTATTTCATTATGCTTATTTATTTAAGGATAGGTTTTTCAAAAAATTTACGCTGAGTTATTAATGGGTTTGCTTCAATTATTTATGCTTAAGGTGGCATTTTGAGAGGAATACTTGGCAGAACACCTTAATGTAATAGCTCGTTGGAACCGGAACCAAAAGATATACATGAGTACATGGTTAGAAGTGATTATCAGTGACTTTAAGAGGCATGGTGACCAATTTACCCTTTTCCCACATCAAAAAGAAATTATATTTTAATTGAAATAAAAGGGGGAAAAGTGCTCCATGATTAAAATAATAATAAAATAAAAGGTTATAGAGGGGTCTATCTGGTTTATAAAAGAGGAGAAGAAGGTCATTGGAGGGCATCTTGGATTTGACATTTCTTTTTATATAAGAGGTTGAGAACCTGGTTCTCTACTTCATTTGTAGCCCTGGGATGGAAACCCTCGGGAATGTTGTTGACTGTTGGACAAAAACCCAACTCTCTTTCACGGGACTTCATCCAAGAGTTTCATCAAGCTAAGCTTCAGGGATAGTGGAGTGAGGATCATTCATGTCTTAAATTGGTGCTTCATCGTCTTTCAGTTGATTCAGTGGCAATTGTTGTTGGAGAGAGAGTGCAGTTGTTGTGGAGTTTGTGGGATCAAGATTAGCATAACAACAAAATATTTGGAGGTCCTCCCAACTATCATCTTTCATGTTTTATCTCAGATTTTTCCAGTTGTACTCTACATGATATATTATAATAAATGAAGTTGAGTCATTCCTTGTGCTGCATTTTCTTATGTTATTTGAGTTTATGGGTTCACTGTGCTTGTATCATTTCTGGGTTGTTATTTACCAGTGAATTTTCATATAATCTCATGGGTTTTTGGCAAAATTTCGGCATAAAATTTTATAAAGAAAATCCTCAGAAAAATACCTCAAAATTTGAAAAAGGGACATTACAGTGAATGATTGAGAGAGAAATCATAAAGGAAGAGGAGGAGGCCTTAGCTCAAAGAAGCAAGAAATGTGGAGGGTGGGAATTGTATATGGAAGTATGGACCTCTAATCAACAATGTTGGGCGTAGAATGTTAATAGTGTCACTGATGCCCCTAAAGGGAATATAGTTTTTCAAAATCTTGTTTTTAGCTTGTTATTTGTCTTTGATTAGTTCAATAAAAATTGGCTACGGTAACATGCTTGTTTCAACTCCTATACCACTCAAGGAGGATCCAACGGCAAGTTCTTTAGCTCTAGGGTGATGCTTCACTTCAGGGATTGTAGAGAACTTGGGTAATTTTCACGAGGTAGAGTGGTTGGTGGAAGGAGTGAATGAAGTTGGTTATTCGAAGAAGAGGAATGCTAGAGAAGGGAGTTATAAAATAGGTAGAAGGGGCCTTATCTCAAGGAGAAGCAACTATCTACGAAAGTATTAACCTATAATCGAGAATGTTGGGTGTTTGGTAGGACATGACTTGTACAAAAAGTTTGACAAGAGCATTAATAAAGTCATCAATAACCCTAAAGGGGTTATAGTTTTAAAAAATTCTTCACACCCCGTTCTTTGTTTTTAATTGATTCAACAAACTTTGGCTTTTTTTTCTCGTTGGTTTCAACTTCTATATCACTTAAAGAGGATCCAATGGTGAGTTCATTAGCCCTAGGAAGAGACAATACTTTAGGAATTGTAAAGGACTTGGATTTTTTCCAAGAGGTGGAGGATTAGTTGGTGGAAGGAATAAATAAAGTTGGCTACTTGTATAAGGTTAATGGTGGAGAAAGGAATCATAAAAGAGGTGAAGGAGGCCTTAGCTCAAAGAGAAGCAAGAAATGCGTGCATAAGAAAGGTTGTTATGTGTGTTTGGTATTAGGGGTTGATGTTCAAATGCATCAAGTCATGGACTTACATAACCAATATCTCACTAACATAAGAAGCAAGAAATTTGTGTAGGAAATGGTGTGATATAGGGATGATGTTCAAATGCATCAAGTTATGGAATTAATTAACTAGTCACTTATATATTGATATTAGGAAACAAGGATGGAAGAGAAAATGCTTAGAGATTGGTTAAAATTGGCACATTAAAAATCACAACTACTATCAACTTAGTATATTAACCAAAGGGTGGATGGCTTTATGAAGCACCCAAAATCCCGTTGCCACCTCATGGCATACGTTTACATATAATCCTTATTAAAAAGCTATGTACTTAGTGCCTTTATATCTTCATGTATACATTAATTCACATGGAAAATTCATGTTCAGGTACCATTCCCCAAGGTTGTTTTACTTCTACGCTTTTCAATATTAATAAACATGCTTACCTCTCATCCAACAAGTGTACGTAGAACCTTTCAACAAATTCAAAGTAACTCGAACCTATTATTTTGTTCTTTGATTTGTCATTGGGATTGAGATTCAATGTTTGTTGGGCATCTCAATTGCATCTAGGCATTTTCCTCAATGATTTTCATAATCAATGGATCGATATGTTCCTCCTTTTGGCATGTATTTCTCCCACGATTTGCAAAACCCACATACAATTAAATCAACATAATTAGAACTTGTTCCACAAGCAACACAGAGTCAACATTGGGTTGAGTTAATACTTTTTCCCTACGAATTTTGGCTATCAAAATCTACAAATACATAGATTTACACTTAGTTTCTCAACCATCAACACCTAGGTTGGGATCATTGCAATATAGAGGAAATAAACAACATAATGAATTCCATTCATTAATAATTATGTACATATATCCTTGAAATCTCATTCCTCTCTTTTGGCTAGATCTAGGTAGAATTGGCCACACACTTCTCTTTGAATTACATAGATAATATAAGCATTAAATATAAAACTTATTTACTTTTAGATCTTATCCTTCCTCCGCAACAAACTCTTAAGATCCTATAAATTCTCAACAACAATCCTATTTGAACTCTGCCTCATAATGTAAATTTGATTACAACTTTACAACTAATTGTTATTCACTAAATCTTCTCAGTGGCTTTAGAAACTATTTAACAACTATAAAATAAATCTAATTATGTCAAATAATTAAATTTCTCAACAAATGTCTAAATCCCTCTCTTTCACTTTGTCTTATAAAGTTCAATGATTTTGAGGGGCGAGGATGAAACTGCATCAAGCTCCCATAGTAGAAAATTCCATGACCTCTTGGTCATGTTCCATTTTAAATATTCTAAGGTCCAAACTTTGTGTTACAACTAATCATTTGCTTTGTCATGTTACTACTACTTTGTTGTGATTTCTCTCATTCTTCCACTTCCAAACTTTATGTTGTAAGTCCCCTACTTCCTTGACGATGTAGACCCACTCAGTGATTTGTAATATGTTGTCAATGTGAAAATTCCTAGACCGGAATCCCTACTGTAGCAAACTAATGTTACTTCTCCTACTTGTTAATATATTCAAGTTATTTACTATGTTCTACTGTAAATATCGAAGTAAATATACTACACTCTTCACTCTTTAATTATTATATGCAGAAACAAGAAACTAAACAAGAAAGAAATACACAACACATATACACATTTATTTTTGGACAAATGTCCTTGGAAAAACCTAGTGTGGGAAAATCGGTACAGTAGCTAAGGGTTTTATTATTATGCAGTAGTAATTATGAGTACAATTCATTGGATGCCCAACTGGTTATCCGATATAGAGAGAAATTGGACAAAACAAATAGTGAGATGCTCTCACCTTGTCATTGGAAGAATCAGGTACTGATCTCACTAGAGAAGAGCCTTTGCATCCCTTCTGCGTCAACCTCTGCGTAGAACTGCGTCAATCCCACGCAGTATCTACCTCACCTCTACTGGGGATTGCAGTGCTCCTTCCTTAGACCCTCTGCTGGTTGGAAACTTTGATTTGCTGCCTCTCGGTCTCACACACTAGCTCTCGGCTTCTGAAACTAGATTTCATCAACAGGAATTTGATCTCCCTCTAGGCTCTGTGCCACCACTACGTTAGCTTTGCGTGGGCCAGTGTCAACCTCTCTCAACGTCGTTCTTCCCTCTCTGCCTTGTACTCTCAAACCAGGAAAATTTCTCTTTAGATACTATCCCTGCTCCTCACTTTAAAATATCGCTCTAAAATTCTTTCCGGTAGATGCTCTGCTTTAGAAATTCGATCTTCTGATCTTCACTCGATGTGTTCTCCAAGTGCCCCTGAAGCCTTTTCTTATATCTTTCTTTTGGAGAACCAATGACCCAAATTAACTTCTAATCAATGGCTTAGTTCATTTTGGCTTGATCCTCGTCTTCTTCTAGAAGTTTCACCCACATTTAGATTAATACCCTTTAATTATTTTAATTTTCTAAGTTTAGACTTAGGGTCCCATTAAAAACAATTAACTATTTTAATAAAACTGTCTATGGTTGGAATTTCCTAAAACTATTTATGGGTATTGGAGAGTGCATGTATCTATGCCTCCCTGCAAAATTTGAGACTTAGAGCACATCCGATGCTAACAGAAATCAACACTTCCTCTTAGTGAGGAATGTGCTCTAGCAATGCACCCTGTTGAAGCATCACTCTGTTCTGTAACATCTCCTTCTACGTTGTTGATGTCTGACATCCTGTCCACCCACTATTGTGAAAATGTTTCATTTGTACTACTGCTAATAATGGCACTTTCAACACTGCATCCATACTGCAACTCCCTTTCAATTCTACATCCATGCTGCTACTGGAACTACCACTGCCAATATCGTGTTTGCACTGCAACCTTCTTCAACTGCTACTGCTACTACATCAACAATAGAAAAACATCCCAAATTACTGAACTTGTGTTCAATATGATGCATCTCGTTGTTGGAGTTCTCACTGCTATTAGTTCTCTGTGCCAATTGCACTGCTGCCAACTCTAGCTCTATGTTGCTCAGTCTTTGGCACTCCTAGCCATTACAACTGTCACTCTGACACTCCTATGCATCAACTAACCCAATCCATCCTGCTACTTCTGATATGGGCTCCCATATCAAGGTACTGATCCGAGAGGTGGACTCCACAAGGATCCTACCCAACTACAGTTCTAAATCTCCCCACCTCCCTCCTGGAGATGCCTGGGCTGTCATGGTGAACTCCTCCTCCTCGATCTTCATGGATGAAACCTTCAGATAGTGCTTCTCATATATTTCCTTCTTCCTGAGAGGACAATGGGTTGCGTAGTGACTGAATTCACCACACTTAAAGAATTTGATCTTTGAAACGTCTTTCTTCTTATTTCGTTGCTCCTGCTACCCATTAGATGCAAGGAATGCATGCTCTTCCTCCTCTTTGGGATTTCTCCCACTACTGCTACTTTCGTAAATTTTACACTTAACCAAGTCTCTCCTCAACTCCTCTTGCTTAAGAGCTCCCCACACTCCATCCCAGTCTAGAAAAGTCACCTTGCCTAGGATACTCTAGACAAAAACTTGCCACTCCTTAGAAACTGAATTCAGGGCCAATCTTACCATCTCGGAAGCTTGAGGTGCTGACCCCACATCTGCCAGGTCATCTCGGGTCTCCTGAAGCTTAGTAAGGAACAAATCAATGCATTCCCCCTTCTGCATCTGCATAGATCTCATCTTCTACTCCAAGTACATCTTTCATTGCTCGGGAGATCCCTGATATAATGTCGACAAAGAATCCCACATCTCCTTGGAAGTGTCTCTGTCAATGATGTGATAGACTATATGATCCTTCACTCTGTCAAGGATAATTCTCTTAGCCTTTTCCATTTCTCCCTTGTACTTCTTGAGTGAATCTAGATCCATGGGCTCACATAGTTGGATGCACCATCCAAACCTATCCTGATCTCTCAATCCACTGGTTGCCATCTTTTCCAATCGAAAAATTTGAATGACCTCCTCTCTCCTACTGCTAATCAACAAATGAAAATTCAAATTCCTTGGCTAGGAATTCTTTAAGGAAGAAATTCCATCAAGTGTCTCTCTTCTTCCTTCCAACATCCTTTTGCGCAGCAGCTGCCTACAGAAAAATGCGTCCCACTAGAAACTCGTCTTCGTTGAAGCTACTTCTACATTTCTCCCTCTACCACTAACCGATTTCGATCTGGAAATCCTACCTCTATTTCATCTCACTCAAAAAGAGATTTACCATGAAAATCTAGCCCTCCTAGCTTGAACTATGCAATCCCTTTAGGGGTTCAATTGATGCCTCTGCAGGAATTTCAAACCCCCTTCCTCCTTTAGCGCTGGGATCTTCTAGCATTGTTCTCTTATTTCACCTGCAACTTTGATACCATGTGAAAATTCCTAGACCGGAATCCCTACTGCAGCAAACTGATGTTACTTCTACTTGTTAATCCATTGAAGTTATTTATGGTGTTATACTATAAATATCGAAGCAAATACACTACAACCTTCACTCTTTAATTATTATATGTGGAAATAAGAAACTAAACAAGAGAGAAATGCACAACACATCTACACAGTTATTTTTGGACAATTGTCCTTGGAAAAACCCAATGTGGGAAAACCAATGAAGCAGTTGAGGGTTTTATTATTATGTAGTTGTAATTTTGATTACAATTTGTTGGATGCCGAAATGGCTATCCAATACAGAGAGAAACTAGAAAAAATGAATATTGAGATGCTCTCACCCTATCATTGGAAGAATATGGCACTGATCTCACTAGAGAAGAGCCTTTGCATCCCTTCTGTGTCAACCTATGCATAGGACTGCATCAATCCCACACAGTCTCTGCGTCACCTCTGCTTAGGACTACATTGCTCCTTCTTCATACCCTCTGCTAGCTGGAAACTCCGATTTTCTACCTCCCAGTCTCACACCTCATCTCCCGGCTTCTGGAACTCGATTTTCTTAGCAGGTATTCAATCTCCCTCTAGGCTTTGCACTGCCACTGCGCCAACTCTGCATGGGCCAGCATCAACCTCTCTAGATGTCATTCTGCCCTCTGTGCCTTGTACTCTCCGACCAGGAAAATTTCCCTTCGGATACAATCCCTACCCCTCACTTCAAAACATCACTCCTAAATTCTTTCCGACAGCTGCTCTACTTCATAAATTCGATCTTCTGATCTTCACTCGATGTGTCCTCCAAGTGCCCCTCAAGCCTCTTCTTATATCTTTCTGTTGGACAACCAACGACCCAGATTAACTTCTAATCAGTGGCTTAGATCATTTTGGCTTGATCCTCGTCTTCTTATACAATTTTCACCAATAGTTAGATTAATACCCTTTAATTATTTTAATTTCCTAAGTTTAGAATTAGGTTCCCATTAAAATAATTAATTATTTTAATAAAATTTTCTCTGGGTGGAATTTCCCAAAACGATTTCTAGGTATTGGAGAATGCATGTGTCTAAGTCTCCCTATAAATTTTGAGACTTAGATCACATCTGATGTTACCATAAATCAACAATCAACATTTCTTCCTCTTTGTCTAATATACCTCTTTTGATGCCCTTTCAACATCAACTTCCTCATCTCTTCAATTTCGACTTCCAACTTGTCCTCTTGCTGATACACACTATTGAAGAATGTAACTAGTTTCGGTCTTCATAATTTCTATTGTATTGATTTCAATATGTATCCAATGTAACAAACAAGAAAATAAAAGAAAAGTATATTATTTTATAAACATGGGTTTCATGCTCATTATTAATGGTATTCTAGGTAATAACATGTTCTTCGTGTTTATAGGGTTTGTTAGGTCTTTAGATTTATCGTCATGAGTCAAATGAGTCAACATCATGTTTATAAGACCCTTCTAGGAAAAATGTAATTGGAAAAAGAATTATTTTTGAGTCTAGAAAATCTTGGAAACTCCAAAAGTACAAGTCAGCCTTGGCAGCTATAGGTCGACCTTAAAAGAGGGAATTCGACCCCTTGAGAAGGCTATGTAAAGGAGCAGTTCATCCTCATTTGGGACAAACTCACTGAACAAGTTAAATCTCACAAGAAGAATTTCAATCTGTAGTTGGGGGAAGCAGAAAAGGAAAACAAATGTCTAGGAGGAAAGAAGAATCCATGAAGGAAGATTTTTTTTTTTTTTTGGGATCTATTTCTCTCACATGTGAAACGTTATAGGGTTTATGGTGCTACAGAAAGAGGCCAAAATTGTAGGTTTGAGTTGCAATAGGATGAAGTGCATTATCTTGTAACTGGAAGGAAGAATACTCTATCTTGATCTTGTTGACCTTGGGAAGAGATTTCTTGCTTCAGGAAGGTCTCAGGGGTAAGTTGGATTAGGTTTTTTGGAGTAGCTACAAGGCCAAAATTACAGTGTCAAAGTACCAAGACAAGTTGCAGTATTGAAGTTGGCAGGTCAAAGTTGTAGTTTGAAGTTAGTTGGTGCAGGATCAAGGAAGGACATGTTGGAGGGGTTGACTTGGTACTTGGAGAAGGGATAGGTTTAGGGATGGGGTCTTTGTATCTCATTTGAAGCAGATTCTATAAATAAATGAATATTTTTCCGGGTTTTCCCCTTGGAGAGGTTTTTCCCTGGTTGAGAGCCTAATATTTGTGTACTCTGCTTTCGTTATTTATGTTCTTGATATTCTTTTGATGAAAATATCTAAATAAAGAAAACAATAATATTAAATAAGTTCACAAGTAAGTATTAAGGTTAAGGAAAGTAAAAATTGATTAGCTGCCACTTTGCATTTTCCAACATGGTATTAGAGTAAGGTGAACAAGAAGGCAACTGGAAGGATTATCTTGTGGACACAAAGAGGGGTTTTCTTATCAAGGGGAATCATTTGAGGAAGGACTATGGCAAAGAAGTAGAAGACTTGTTAATTTGAAACGAGGGTTTCTACGTTAGGCTCTCATCAAAGAGAGGCCTGGGAGAAAGGTTACAAAGAGATTCATTTGGAAGGTATATTTTAAGAAATTATCAAGGGATCTTGGTATCAATTATCTCTCTTTGAATTTGTTTCAAGGACATTAGTGTAGTTTCTTCGAGGGTCCTAAAGGCATCAAAAAAATGCTGAAGATATATTCAAGGAGGAAAAATAATCTTGGTTGTTAAGTAAGTATCATTTTATTACTCAATGTTTGAATATCCAAGTCATATGGGTTCTTTTTACAAGGAGAGAAATAATCCCATTGGAGCATCAAATTCCCTAGCATGGAAGAAAAGAATTGACCTAACACTTACCAAAAATGAGGTTATGTAGTATGTTACTGGTAAGATCACTGAAATTATCAAAGACAAGGCTCAAGATCTAGAAAAATTCAAGAAAGGAGAAGTAAGGGCTCAAAGGATCATAGTTGAATCCATTAAAGATCCTCTTGCTCCATTTGTTGCAAATTTGAAAACTTTCGATTCCATCAGGACAAAAGATGTCTTTGCAGAATAAGTTGTATATAATGAAGAAATCAAAGGATGAGGATATGACATCCTTTCTCATGAAAATATCTCAATTAAGAGACCATCTACAAGGGTTTGGAGAATCAATCTTTGATTTGAAAATGACCATTTTTGTATTGAATGCATTACCACCATAATGGAGTAGCTTTTCAACAAACATCTACTCTAAGAAATATTAAACTCCATTTGATGAGTTGTGGGCTCAATGCATTCTGGAAGAATCTATAATCAAGGTAAAATATGATATTGGATCATATGAGCAGTCTCAACCATTTCTAGCTAGAGTCAAGAAGCTGGAGAAGGGTAAGTTAGGAAATTCCAAGAAGAAATATATGTCCAAGGTTCAATGCTTTAAGTGCAATGAGTTTGGAGACTTTAAGAGGGATTTTCCAAGCCAACAAAACAACAAGAGAAATTATAGAAGTGAAGCTCATGTAGCTAAGGTCATGGGAGAACCTGAGAAGAAGTTGAAGAAAGAAGATGTGAAGGATATTTACTATTAAGGTAGGCACTTTGTTTGTCAGGGTCCTTATCAAATACTATTATTTCCTTTATAATAGTATACATGGTTGTCTTGTTTTTTCATAACATCATACAGTGTAGCATGTGATAGACACATATGTAGAGTGTACTTGGTTAAGTTGCTTTGTAGAAATCATTAAGTCTTTAAAGATAAACAGATACAACATTTTTTGTATTGGTCATCCAAGCATAATCTATCATTATGTTAGAGGTAGTCATCATGCTTAGGTGGCTCATCATGATCCTGGAAGAACCATCATTTTGGAAGGTTCTTGGAAGAAGCATTATGACAAGGTAGTATACATTCCATATAGTATGGAAACAATATTATTAAAGGGATGAAGGGATTCGATGGGTTAGGTTACCATCTCATTATGCGACACATAGCTAGATTATGGAATAAGAAACATAGGAATGCATATTGAAAGAGACTCTTGGATAAGGTTCATATGTACATAATCATGTGACATGATTAGTATGTATGATGTTTAAAAGAGGAACTTGACTTACTTAAGAGTGAATAAAGGATTAATACTTTATCTAGAATATGTAAAATCATTATTAACATCAATATAATCTCTGAAGAATTTTTTTTAACTTGGTAATCAGGTTCGATCCTTGGGCACCTTGATGCATGAAGGAAGATTCACAGGGAGATGGACCATGAGGATGTTGATTGGACGAGAAGGTCATCACGATGAGGTAAGTTAGAGTTTAATTATTATTAGTTATATGATTAACATATTATTTTGCTTCTTAAAAGGATGTTGCAGGGATATATGAACAATGTTGAGGAAATTTCAACATCTGATACCTAGTAACCATAAAATCAAGATGTGTTCATCTTATAATTGAAAGGTAGTAGTGCGATAAGATAACCTGAGGGTCAAAAAGGAAGATCACTTTCACAGAAAATGCTTGAAGTCTGGAAAGGTTGAATGTAATGCCTTCATGAAAGGATGAAAGTGATGAGCAAGAACAAGACCTAGATCCTATTGTTAGTTTTTGTAGTATCAAAGGTGTTCTAGTCTCGAAAATTTGTGGAGAGGCTAAAACACATGAGTTCTCCATAACCCATAAATCATTTCTAGATATTTAACCTAGAAGTGTCTCAATTAGATTATTAGCCTATTTTTAAATATTTCCTAAGTCTAAACTTAGGAAAAAGGTTAATTAATCAATATTATTTAAGAAAGGTGTGAATCATTTAGAAACTTACATGGATTGATCTAGAAATGATCTGAGCCATCAATTATGTTCTAATATTTGTCGTTGGAGTCCCAACAATAGATTATAAGAGGAGGTCAATGGGTAGATGGATAAAACACCAGTGCATATACTTAGTGATTTGGGCAGTTCGATTTTCCAGTGTAGGTAATTCAATACTAGAAATCGATCCAGTAGATTGAGTAGTAGGTGGAAGAGGGGAAACATAGTATATTTTCAGAGGAGATTTCTATTTCCAAAAGAGTCAGCTAAGAGAGGGATGATTTTTCCTCAAGGAACTGTGTAAGACTTACGAAGAGGGTTTCTGGGGAGTTATCATTTCAGCCAGAGGAGGAGTCAACTCAGTTGCTGAAGGCCATGATATACTCTAGGGGGGCAAGCGAGACACCTTCTAAAGTAGATATAGGAAAACTACATGATTAAGTGAGTTCCGAAGATAGAGCAGATAGAACCTGCATAAGAATTACATAGAGGCCCACGCAGGGGCAAGTCGTACAACCAAGTTTGGCTAGATTTTAGAGCAGGATCAATTGTGGTGCTAAGGCATTTAACTCACAGTTATTTTTCCAGTATTTCTCTTAGGAAGAATCGCTAGTTTGGCGAATATTATTGTACTCATAAATTATGTTGTTTCATAGTAAAATAAGCCCTCAAATTGTTGCACCATTTTTCCCAAGTCAGATTTTTCTTGGGACTTTTGTCCCAACTTCTAGTTTATCTTTTGCATAATTTAATTTAGTGAATATTGCAGTTGTGAATTATTTGTTGTTTATGCGGGAAAATAAATTGTTAATTAATTTACATTAGAAGAATAATTTCCAGTTGTTGCACTAGTTGAAATTTTCACACCTATCACATGATTGAAGAAAGAAAGTGGCTCCATGATACCTCGGAAAGAAGCAAGTTTGATGCAAGAGATGCAAACAAAAAAAGGAGCCATGTTTCTATGAAGAACAAATAGTTAATACTCTCATGAAGGAAATCTATAAGGCTTGTGGTGTTGATTTCCCAATTTAAAAGGAAGTCAAGAATCTCCTCTGGTTTTGAGAGGGAGAAAAGGAGTCTCATTGAATAGGATCATGGATCTATTATATAATAAAAGAAGAATAGGGATGTCCTCTCTTGTTGAGAGGAAGTGATGTTGGACATCACATGTGCATTCTCTTCTTCAAGTGATGAAGAAAGAATGGTGGAGAATTGGATAAGCAAATGTGGTTTCCTCGAGGATAAAGCATCCAACAAAGGAAAGGTATTGATACTCTTTGAGGATAGGACAAGTATCTAAGATAAGAGTGGTCGAAGAGGACCAATATTCTTTGAGTATATAAGATTGGGAATCCAAGATAAGAATAGTCCTAAAAGGACATACCTTGTGAACATCTAAATGGGGTATGTGCCTTGTAGAGGTAGTGTAGTATCACACATAAAGCCTCCTAGCATAATGCTACTGAATGAAGTGGAGCTTGTCTAGTTAGGCCTCAAAGACATTGTTGGTTATATTGTTGATGCTTATAGTTGACTTATCAATCTGACTCTTCTTATGATAACTCTTCATTTTGAGAATGATGTTGTACTAGTTGTACAATTATGAATATCTCCCTAGTTAAGAGGGAGTGTTGAAGATTGTAACTAGTTTCAGTCTTCATAATTGTTATTTTACTTGTTTTAATATGTATCCTGTGTAACAAACAAGAAAAAAAGAAAAACTTAGTATTTTAGAAGCATGGGTTTCATGCTCATTATTAATGGACTTCTAAGTAAAATCATGTTCTTCATGCTTCTAGGGTTTGTTAGGTCTTAAGGTTTATCGTCATGAGTCAAAGGATTCAACTTCATGTTTATAAGACCCTTCCGGGAAAAATGTAATTGGAAATCGAATTATTTTTTAGTCTAGAAAGTCTCAGAAACTCCAAAAGTAAAATTCGGCCCTCGAAGCTATAGGTCAGCCTTAAAGAAGGAATTTGACCCTTTAAGAAGGCTATATAAAGGAGAAATTCGACCTCATTTTGGACACACTAACTCAATAAGTTTGATCTCACAAGAAGAAGTTCGATTCGTAGTTGGGATAAGAAGAAAAGGAGAGTAAATGTTTAGGAGGCAAGAAGAATCCAAGAAGAAAGAAAATTAATTTTTTGGGCTCTATTTCTCCCACACATGTGAAGTTCTAGGGTTTATGGTGCTATAAAAAGAGGTTGAAATTGCATGTTCAAGTTGCTGTAGGACAAAGTGTAGTATCTTGTAGCTGGAAGGAAGAATACTCCATCTTAACCTCGTTGACCTTGGTAAGAGTTGTCTTGCTCTAGGAATTAGGTCTAAGGAGGAAGTTAGATTAGGGTTTCTGCAATAGCTACAAGGCTAAAATTATAGGGTCGAAGTAGTAGGACAAGTTGCAGTATTGAAGGTGGTAGGTCGAAGTTGCATTTTGAAGCTATTTGGTGCAGGATCAAGGAAGGATTTGTTGGGAGGGATGACTTGGTACTTGGAGAAGGACTAGGTTTAGGTATTGGGTCTTTGTATCTCATTTGAAGTAGATTCTATAAAGAAGAGAAGAGTTTTTGGGGTTTTTCCCTAGTTGAGAGCTTAATATTTGGGTCCTCTATTGTTGTTATTTATGTTCTTTATTTCTGTTTTCTAGAAATATCTAAATAAAGAACATAAGAAGATTAACTAAGTTCACAAGAAAGCATTAAGGTTAAGGAAAATCATAATTAATAAGCCAACACTTTGCATTTTCCAACACATCACTTCTTCAATTTGTTTGCTATAGATTTTCACACAAAATTAGTATGGCTACTCCCATCTTTTAATCTTCATGCCTATGCTCATTCTCAACAAAATTTTGTATCCAATTTTGTAGATCCTTAAGCTCCAAATTAAGGCTATTTTCCTTCTCCCACAAACATTTTGAATCTTACTAGAATGACAATTTTTCCATAAACAATTTATACCTTTATACAAGGCTTCCACCATAGTCCCATTCCATTCACCTTATGTTGTCATTTCTTTGTTAGCAAGTTCCATGCTTGTTCCTCTTTAATCATGCATGGCTTCTTCCCAGCTCATCACTCCCTTCATATTTTTACATTCCTCAATACCTACAGACACAAACCATTCATTAGCTTTAAAAACTTGAGTCCCATCATCTGCTTCATCCTCTTCTTCACCAAGGATTGGTCCTTGTTCTGTTCACAAATGCAAACATCCATCTCTACTACCTTGATCTTTTTTTCCCTCTGTTGAATGCTCAACTTGTGCTTCAGATTTACCTGCAACTTGTGCCACTTAAACTTCTTCAATAGCACCCATATACATCTTTGATCTTCAACATCTTGTTGTAGTAGCTCCATACGCACATTCGACTATGCCTTCACCTCAGTGAGTTCCTTCTCAAGCTCTTCATCGTTCCTCTCCCTCATGCCAACTGCTTTGGAATTCACTTTCATTTGATTGCGATTTCTCCCCGAACCCTTGACATGACTCTAAATAATCATTCTCCTCTCCTTCTTATGTGATCTTTCCTTGTCTACTTGTGAGTTGCAATCAACCAACACCCCACTAAGATATCCCCTCTAAAATTGGCTAATGGTTCACTTCACTTAAGCCATATTTCTAAGCACTCCTTGCTCTCTTGAATACTACATGTACCTTACTAGCTCAATAAAAACTTACTCTTGTCCTCTTCCTCACCATCAAAGTTCTTTGTCATAAGGTCCCCTTCATTAAGAAACCTCACCTATGCTCTTCTTCCTTTGTCACAAATGCTACCAATTCTTTCCTTGTTGCTATCTTCAAACACAATTTATCATATTCTCTACTTTGATAGCACATGATGCAACCAAATTCCATTAACACTCATATCACAAATCCACGCCACTCGCACAACTATACTTACATTCAATTCACCTAGTATGTCATGCTTTTTCAATTATATAAAAAAATATATAATATAAAATAGAGAGCACCTATTCTCTCACTACCCACTTATCCTCACTCACGGCATACGTTTACATATAATCCTTATTCAACCGGTATGTACTAAGTGCTATTATATCTTCACATATACATTAATTCAGATGGGAAATGCATGTTAAGGTCCTATGCAGAATTCAATACGATTCCCCAAGGTTGTTTTACCTCTACGCTTTTCAAGATAAATTAGCATGCTTACCTCTTGTCCAAAAGTGCATGCAGACCTATTCTCCTCTTCTTTGATTTGTCATTGGGACTGAGAATCAACGTTTATTGGGCATCTCAATTGCAGCTGGGTATTTTTCTCAACGATTTGCACAATCAATAGATCGGTTCATTCCAGCTATCACAATCAGTAAATACAGATATCTACACTCAATTGCTCAACCATCAGCATCCATATTAGGATCATTGCAATTTAGAAGCAATAAATAATGTAATGAATTATATTCATTAATAATTTTGTACGTATATTTTTACTTGAAATCTCTTCTTTTCGCCAGATCTAGGTTGAATTGGCCACACGCTTCTCTCAGAATTACCTAAATTTTGTATTCATCAAAATAAAATTGATTTAGTTTTAGATCTTATCATTCATTTTCAATAAACTCTTAAGATCCTATAAATTCTCAATAACAATTTTATTCAAAATCTTTCTCATAATGCATATTCAATTACAACTTCACAACTAATTTTTATTCACTAAATCTTCTCATTCTCTCTAGAAACTATTTAAGAACTATAAAATAAATTTAATTATGTAAAATAATTAGATTTTTCAACAAATGTGTAAATCCCCTTCTCTTGCACTTTGTCTTAGAAAGCTCAATGATTTTGTGGAGGAAGGATGCTACTGTCACTTTCACATTTATGTTTACCAAGGCTATCGAGGTAACACTAAGAGAATCTTGGAAATGGAAATACTTACTTTTAATTCAAGGCTAAGTAAGATCTAGTTGATGTTATGTTTCTATCTTTTGGGGTGTGTTATTTAGTCTACACCAATAACCACCACCACCATCTTTAACAACATGGTAGCCTAGTTGTTGCTAAGTGTTAAGAGATTTGATTTTATGGTTACCCTCAATTTTAATTAGCTCATAACCGTGTCCTTTAATAGTAGGGATCATGGAAAAAAACACCATTTCTTTAATGCCTATAATAAGGAAGGCTCCTCCAAACTATAAGAATAGCCATTATTAAGTCCATTATTCATTACAATTTTATGTTATAATGATAATGTATAATAACACATTTTTCTTCATACATGGATCTGTTGATCCACGAAAGACCAACTAAGATATTAAATGTCATTATAAAGATAAACATTAACATATCATGATTCTTAGAGATTTAGCTTCTTGATCCTTAGTTAGTTTTAATTCCAAAACCATACCCATAGCATAAATATTCAACATTGTTAGCATAAGATATATATTGATACATAAACACACAAAACATCCAATCTGTTAAATTTTTCTCCAAGTGTAGCATACAATAGATAAGGCCTCCATTTGGACCTAGATTCAACTCTTCCATGGCATTGTAAAAAATTGTGATTAAATTGAAATTTCAGCAAGGATATATGGACCTTTTTTCTCTTTTGGCATTCCAATAAATTTTATGATAAGAGTATATGGGTCCCTAGGTAGCCCATTTGATAGCTTGTGGTGCCTTTTATAGACTAGGATTTGTAGCTTATGAACTCATTGTAAAAACCATATCAAATTATAACATTCTATCTTTAGTTCAATTAATTTTCCTTCCTTTCATTACTTTGAGATAACCTTTTAAAGTCAAATGAGCTCTTGAGCTCGGCAAGGATGAAAGGTTGTATGTAGTATGAAACCTTGCAATTTGTGAAAAGGATTTCCAGGCTTGTAGATACCCTAAAGTAACAAGGAACAAGAGTTGCATGTCAATTGTTGGCACTGAAAACAACATCCTTCCACAAGATCCATTTAAGTATTCATTGCTTAAGAGTTTAAGAATCCTTACAATGTTAATAGTTGTTTGATATAACATACTAAAATAAATTTCATTGTCTTTGTAATCTACTCCTATATGAGGACTCTAAACCATTTCCCATGTCTTTTAAACCCTTTTTAGGAACCATGCATGATGATAAATTGATGTTGTAGATGGAGTTTTGTTAAAATAATGAATTGATGGCTAACACATCTACAACATATATTGCTAGGAGCAAGTTCTAACATTGCAAAGGCAATTTTCAAATGGACTTCAATGGATAATTGTATATTTTTTTATTGAATGGCAATGTTGTAAATATGTATTTTTTGATTGCACATATATAGATTTTATATGAAAATATAATTTAACAAGTTCAAGAAAAATGAATTCATAACATTTTTACCTTTAAGGACACACTTCTAGAAAAGTTTCAAACAATATAAAATATGTCAACTACAAAAAGAAAAAATTATATGTCTTCAACAATTGGAAGGACACATTTCTGAGAAGTTTTCAAACAATGTAAAATAAGTCAACTACAATAAATGAATCATTTCTATTTCATGGATAGCTTGATGTACATCATATAGTATATATATGTGTTCATTGAAATTAAAGGAGGAGAGAAAGAAAGGTTGATTTTTGCCCAATCTCTGTTAACAAATCGATGCTTCGTTTATTAAAATTAGAGATGACATGGATAGTGGGATGAGATGGTCGGAGTTGCACAAGGTGCAACATCCGCATGTCGAGGTTGTTCTATGTACGAGAGTTCATGCATTCAATCTTTCTCTTGGGGTTGGATGGTGAGAGATTCCAAGTTGGTACTTGGTGGAGTGGACTAGACTCATGGATATGGTCATAGTCTGGAGTAAGGCTCAGTGGGAGCTCTTAGGCATTGAGGGCACTAGAGGCCCAGGTTGGCACTGGGATCTAGGTGGAGCTCCCTATCCGATATCAGACATGTGGGATGGCTATGGAATTGATGAGGTAGTCAACCCAATGACTGAGCACATACACTACCTAGGGGAATTCCAGTTAACATTAGCAGACAGACAATTTGTGAGCAGGCTCTATGGATTGTATTGGCATGTTGCTTGTGCATGGGGTTGCAAGATGATTAGAATTCTCTAGCAGGAGCTGGTTGGAGGAGGTGGCATGGGTAGTAAACCAGATCGGATATTGTATGGAGACAATGTTCTCCCATTGAGGTTTAGGACTCAGGGGTCATAGAGGATTGAAATAGTAGAGATATCCCCTTTATCAGGAGTGGAGTTAGGGTGCTCAGGTCTACCAAAATGGATGAGGGGACATGATGTGTGTCATGGTGGGGTCACTAGCAGATTGGCAGACACTTTGGCACATGCGAGATACCATACGTTACATGGTGGTATGGTGATAGACAGTGGTGTGCAGGGCTATGCAGTGAGGAGAAGTGGCCAGGAGAGGAGCATGGAGATGCATGGTGGTATACCACAACATGACAATTTACACTGTGGGGTAGGAGGAGTGACTCTCATCGCATTGAGGACATGCAGGGAGTGACAGGTGTAGTGGCACAGGCAAGACACAAGATGGTATAGCCGTAGCCGGGGGTATCCGATGGTGTACAAGCACAGGTTGCAGTGTGCAGTGTCATATCGAGGAGTGCGGTGGTACTTGGTGGTATGTAGTGTTAGATGATGTGGCGCAATGGGCTCTTGTAGTGTTTCCTCTAGGGAGACTTATGAACAGGGACAGTAGGTGTACCATTGAACGCAACTCACCTAAGATCAATGAGGACATTGTTGAGCACCTGGGGACACAATGTCTAGTGGAGGTAGGGCCTCGAGGGGTTATCAGCAGATCTGAGGCAGAGAGAGGGTCATTCATAAGATTACTCTTGAGCATTCCGACAGACTCTTGATCGCACTCTTTGGGACATACCCACCCATCATCCTCCAATGTTGCTTACAGTCGCAGAGGGTTTGGTTATTGCCCTTTGACACTCTCCATTCAGGTAGCAGGGCATGGGAGGCTCATCCTAGGCAGTTGGATGAGACACCATGTGTCATGGGCCGAGAGGAGACTCTCCAGTTGAGACACTTGGTAGGTTCATGAGTTGACGGTTGCAGGCTTATGGATGGCATGGTTGATTGTTGAGTAGCATATGTTCCACCTCTAAGCTCACGGTTGGGAAGGTGATTGAGAGGGAGTTACATGGTGCTTTTTTAGCTGGAAAACTTGAGGCATTAGGTGAGCATAAGGTGCCTAGGACGGTAGTCCTTGTTGGTAGGATGATGCTTAGGATTTTGGTAGTACCCAGGCACATCTGAATCAGGAGTTGGGATAATAGATCTTTTTGTGTGATTTGGCAAGCATAAAGCAACTAGATATTTGCAGCACAAGTTCTTGATGCTCAGTGCCTACCTATTGAAAACCTACATGAGGCAGAGATGGGGCATAAAGGGGTCCCAACAACTAGTAGAATATCACAATGGTAGGTAGAGAGGGTTGGGGGTTGTGGACCTCCAGTATGGTTATGGGATCCAAGGATCCAGTGGATTGGTGGGATACGTCACTCGTCATTGAGCATGGTCGAGACAACAGACGAACTAATTCATTCACAGGCAGACACATGGGGGATCACCGAATCCCTCACCATAGGACAAGGCATATTGTTTCTCAGGATTGGGGCTAGCCATGGAGTGGTAGGTCCTAACAATGTTGATTCATTTTGGAAAGATTGGCCTAATCTCGATCACATAGATTATGGCTGAGAGTTATGGGAGAGGAGGCTATGGTATGAACATGCTAGGTAGTTAGTCATGACCAGAGTGTCACGATGTTAGCAGGATAGGTTCCTTCTGTGATGGGCAAGGGATTCTGGCATAACAGGGATGTGCAATTCAGCTACCCATAGAGGTGAGCTGGTTTCTACAAGGGAGGGTCATCCAAATCTTCCATTTGGTTTTAGTGATTCATTGATGGTGTGCATAACTTCACTGTTGTGGCAGGGTGATAGACAGAAGAAGATCAGGGGAGCCCTGGGTAGACGAGGGTTCAATTCCACCAGGATTGGATTGCATGTTTAGGAGTTTACTCTTGTAGTGTGTGAAATGGACTACTCAGTAGGGATATTTCATGGGGAGTTGGACAGAGTCCTACATTATCATGATGATCTACTTATTTCTAGTATGTGGAGGGCTTCTAGTACCTGTATTTGGTTGGATAATGAGTGGAGTAAGGTGTGCTTTGCATTGATTAGGATGCCTTGGGATCTTGGTATCGACAGATTCCTTCATGTTGGGACAGTGCTGAGATTGGGGATGATTCAATGGTACATTTAGGACCCTGGTATTATTGGTGGTTATAGTGGTGATAAACAGTTAGAGAGGGCACTTGTTCAGGAATTGCTTGAGGAAAAGAAATTTTTGGCGGGGAGGACTCTATGTCCCTTCCTAAATTATTTTGGAACATGATTTATTTCTACATTATTTTGGTGAAGACGGAGCCCATTTGATTTTTTATAGAAAACTTAGGAGCTAGAGGAAATTTAATTTTATATTATTTTGTTTTGTTAATGATATGTGGGGACCACCCACATAAGAAATACACACTTCCTAAGCAAATGATTCGAAATGAATAAGAGGGAAGAAAAGGTGGGAAGAAAGGCTCCACGAAAGTTATAAAAGGAAGGCAACCCACTTCATTTGGCATTCTTGGATTATCAAATTTGATTCTGTTGCTCGAGTTGTTTAGCCAGGTCACTTATTGTTTAGAAAGAGTTTTCCAAGTGGAGAACTCACGCATTTTTTGGGCGACTTCGAGCGCCACCCTAGAGAGGTTCATCCATTATCATCCAAAGGAGATTTGTAGAGATATTTCCAGCATTTGTATTCAATTCGATCCAACATTGCGTATTTCTAGAGGATGCAGTAGTGGATATAGTATGGCCATTGCAACGTTCTTCTGGAGGGCTATTTCCAGGAGAAATTAGGAGAAGAAGGCTCAACATATTTGTTGGCTATTGGGTGAGTTTGAGGGTTGGAAGTGGTAGCAATATTCATGAATGATTTTGCAGACTCTATGGCCAGCGAAGAAGAGAGAAACTGGGCATACGTGAGAGATATAGTTTTAGCCATTGGTGCTATTGCTTGCTGGGAGAAATAAGGGAAATATTGGTGGATTTGATTGCTACATTTGAGGAGTGTCTGGGGAGGATTTTTTTGGTGTATTGTTAGACAATGTGCTTCAACAGATTTGGAGTGCGTAGGCCTTTTGGGGGTCAATTTTGGAAGGTCAAAACTGTTGAAGAATCTAGGGAATTCAAAATTAAGGTGATTCTTCTTAGCATGATGACAATTTGTGAAGTGTTTTTACAGTTTATCTTAGATTGATATTCTTTACATTATTAGTGTGTGTGTGTGTGTTTACTTCATCAAATTATTATCAAAACAAAATACATAAGAACACAAAATATTTGGCTTTCTACTAGGGCCAAAACCTCTCCCTCTTGGAGAGGAAAACCCACACAAAATTCTTCTTATAGAGATTCCAATTGACAAATACCAAGACCATGACCCTTGGCACTTTCTGCTAGTCTAAGACCAAGACATCAATCCTCTTCTCTATTCACTATTGAGATCATCATGATTGTTGTGCCACTAAAATCATCACTACTGCATCACTAAGATCTTCATTGCTACTTCTTCACCATATCAATGAGATCTATTGAGGTCTTCATTGTGATCTTTATTCTATGCCTTCATTGATGCATTGACAGCTTCATTACAATCATCATGATGATTGTTTTATCATACTTCCATAAGCACTAGAATCATCACTGTACCTTAAGATCATATGCCAAGAGAGCATTTCATGACATATATGTCGAGACTGTAATGATAACTGAGGGATCATTTATGCCGAGACTATGATTGTATTATGGAATGAACTCCGAGTTGGTATGATGTTGTATGATCATCGTGATACATATGCTTAGACTGCTTAGGAGACAGGTCAAAGATACGTTCCCTTATAGTGCAAGTTGCAAGGACTTGCCTCCCTCTTTCCTTCATTCAAGACCTAGTCTGTCTGCCCTTATACCCATCCGAGGTGCAGACAAACCCTACAACAATTGCCCTAAGGCAATGCGGATATTATCCTTCTTTCATGCACAATTTCAGAGAGGAAATTACAAGTTCTCCGTGTTTCATTTACGCTAGCCCTAGATGGGTACTTATAGTGGTTTGTGCTCCTATATTGAGCCGACGTGAATCCATGAACCGTCATGTTTTTTATCCAAGCCGACATGACATTTAACTATGTATTTTAATTCATTTTGGAGCCGAAGTGAAGATCTCCTTATTCTTTTACTTGTAGACTGCTTTTGCTTACTTTCAGATGATTGTTCTTGGTCCTGGAGGGTTGCTATACACTTGTATACATTTCCATAGGCTTATGAAGAGCTTCTTTACACATGCCATAACTCTTTGACAAATAAATAAAATCCTAAAGACATCAAGAAGCAGTCTTTTACCTAGTGAAACTTCTTTCTCATGAAACCCATGTATCAAGCCATATAAAAATAATTTATTTCCTTTTATTACATCCTTTACAAAGATCATGTCATTATGAAGACCGAACCTAGTTACACTTTCTTCAACAAAAACTAGGCCAAATCATTTCTGGGTTTTTGACAAGGACCCCAGATATAAATTTGAAGAATTTTTTGAGCACCGTAGGTGGGGTTTTCAACTGTATTTTTGCAGCAGACAGTGTAGAATAACTAGGCCCTACATAGTTCCTTTTTGGGGGTCGATTTTGGAAGGTCAAAACTAGGCCAAACTATTGCTGGGTTTTTTTGAGTTTTTGACAAGGACTTCAGAAATAAATTTGTAGAATTTTTTAGCATTGGAGGTGGGATTTTCAGCCATATATTTGTAGCAGACAACGTATATTTGTTGAGGCAATGCAAAGCAACAATTGGACAATTTCTAGGTTATCATTGCTTCACCTGGGCATTGCTCCACTTGCCAAAAAAAGGCAAGCCCGTGTGTATTCCTTCCATATATTTATACTCTTGCACCAGTTATAATAAAATGGCTTAGCTGCTTTTTTTATTGTTCTAGGTGTTTACTAAATTGTTTTAAAATTTTATGTGGTGTAAAATTGTTATTTGCTTGCATATCATTTTTTTTCCTATTTTGGAACATTACATGTTGCATGGCATAGCTAGCTTCATAAATCGGAAATGTATTAGTCTAATTATTAGATGTTTTTGTCCTTTACCAAGCATTTTTTTACTAGTCAATTTTGCCTAAAATTCTATAGGAATTTCTTGGAATCTTAAGTTTTCATTGTGCAATTTGTAGAAATCGAGTGCTCCAAGGGATTTTCACAACGTTGAGTCCATTTATACATTCAAAAACACTTGCTAGCTCTGTATCCATAGAAAAAAACATTATTTAATCACTATGAGTAATGATTTACTAACCACTCCTCTTACAAGTTGGAAGGTTTCATTGTCTTCTCTTCCTCATCATAGAAGTTACAAAAAGACAAATGTAAATATTAAAGTGGCAAGGAAAAATAGAAAAATTGGAACTACTATAGAGGGTGGTAAAATTAAACTGGGTATAGATTTAAAGAAGAGAACTTAGAGAAAAAAACATTGATTTATAAAGTGATCTAAGTAACATTAATATGGAATTTCTTCTAAATTATTTATTGCAATTAAATATGAATTCATATGACATTAATTTGAAAACTATTCTAAACTATTTAGAGTAGACTTCAATTGAAAATTAGATAATAAGTATTGGTTCTTGCTAATAGAGAATAATAAAATAAAATACAACATTATATAAAACTCCGCGATCATTTACCCTAAAACAACTTTCATTTAACATAAATAAGTTGAATGAGAGAGAAAAGTACATCAATATACATAAATAAGTTGATTAAGGGAGGAAAATAGAGATTAGTGAAGTTTTAAAGTTTTTGAGACAAACATATAGATGTAGTTTCAAGGGTAAAATCGTAATCTCTCTTAATATGTTTCATGAATTGCTTATAATATTGAGATTTTCTATCCTAATAGTTTTTTTCTTTAACTTGCAAAAACAACACCCTGACAACACTTTGAATAAATAATGAGGGGATGCACCTCTATGCTGTGATCGTGTGAAAGTAAAATAGGAACGGGATTGTGAAAGTCAATATATAAACCAATGAATTGGCATTTATTTGAATTTAATTCAATTCAATTTATTGTCCATTTGGAAATTAATGTTCTCAATGCAAAAACATTTATCTTCATATTGTTGATTCGCTTAACTAAATCAAGTATGTTATACTGTAATTAAATATAATCAATTGTCATAATGTAAGATTTGTTACTCCTTGTTAAGTAATATAACAAATCAAATTAACATGACTATTTACCTAAATCACAAATTAGATGCACTTATTGACAATGTAAGATATTTTTTGCATGACACAAGTGGCTTCCTAAATGACAAATGTAGTAGTCTAATTATTAGATTTTTTTGCCCTTTTCCAAATATTTTTTCCTTGATCAATTTTACTTAAAATTCTATAAGGATTTCTTGAAATCTTAAGTTTTTATATTAAACATTATATTCATTTATACATTCAAAATACATTTAAAACTTAAACAACTAAAGTTCACAAGACAGCGTTAAACACTAGACTAACCAGCAATTAAATTAATTCTAAATTTTAAAATTATTATATTTGAAAGAAAAATATAAAAATTATAGAAATAATTATTATATAGCCAAGCTTCTGCGTTCGGCTGCCTTCGGTGGTTCGAGCTACAACCAACCTTCTGCCTTCGGTGGTTCTCACGCTTCCTATACCCACTCTTAGTTTGGAGATTCGCTCGCTCGCTCGCTGGCTGTCCCTCCTTCCCTACCTACTACCTGTCTTGTCTTAGTTGAATGAATGTGTTTTATCAACGGAATGAATGAGGTAATTCATTCATTACCTAAGGTAATTCATTCGTTTTTTTGACACTTTGACATGCATGTGGATGTATTGAAAGTGGAGTTGCACAGGTGATTGTTTTATTTTTCAGCGCTTTTATAAAATTCGGTGATCTTCTGTTGTTGTTGTTATGGCAGGAAATATACTTTATACACCGGTGTGTTAAGTTGAAAATTTCAGAGAATTGTAAGTTGATTTCTAATTACGGCGTGGGGTAGTCATGGCAGATGCGGAGGCATTCAAACAGGGTGGCAGCGGTCCAATTTGGGTTGATACACTTTCAAAACTTGCTATATTAATCAATGAATATCTTGCCTGGTATGTGTAAATTTTGTAGCCATACGGTAAGTCCCTGGAGTATATTTAAGACAGTTCGGTCTAATGACCATGACTGCTGAAATTCGGTTAAGAGTAATTTGTATTTTGTAATTGTTTTGGTTTCATGCCGGAAGACCACGCAAATTCTCACAATTACGGTTTGCTGCGATTTTTTTTGCCGCG
This sequence comes from Pinus taeda, assembly GCA_000404065.3. Classification (NCBI taxonomy): domain Eukaryota; kingdom Viridiplantae; phylum Streptophyta; class Pinopsida; order Pinales; family Pinaceae; genus Pinus; species Pinus taeda. The sequence continues at coordinate 153,716 of APFE030146129.1, forward strand.
CTGTCTTTCGGTAATATCCTCCTGTGTTTGATCGGTAATGCATATGCGAATTACCGTTAAGATTATGTGCTCGGTTATGCTCAGAATATCCATATCTTATCGGGTTTGGTAATTTCTGTATGGAGCTATACGGGTGTAGGTCAGATAGATATTCGTTGTGGAAATATTGATACATGCCCCATTCATTATCAACGCGGTATTCATTGCTTACTTATTCATTCTCTACACGGGGTATTCATTATCAACGCGATATTGATAAGTCAATTAATCGAGGGATAACGCGGCCAGATATGCCAAAGATCTTCTCCAATATCTTATATTAGGCTAACGCGATAACTATCTCCTCGAATACGCGCCCAAATTTTTGGGCATCCGATCAGTCTTTGGCGGATACGCTGGCTATTTTTGGCAATGCGGGTTAGTTATGGCCAATACGCCGCTTATATATGGGGAACGCGGCTTATCTCCGCTAGGAAACTCGACCTATCATCCGCGTTATACGTGCAGGGGATAATTCGCGTATCCGGCATGATAAGTTGCATATCCGGCATTTCTCACCCGCTCGCCCAGAAATGCCTCGCATAACTGCCTCGGATACCCGGAGTTCAGCGTCGGATAGCCGGAATGAACTCGCGTATACGACATCCCGCCAGAGGAAAATCGCATATCCGGGATAAAGTGGCTCGCGTATTCTATGAATAACTCACGTATCATAACCGTTCAGTATAATAGCTATGGTAATTCACGCGAATTATCTCGCGTTGCAGATAATGACGATGGTAACTCGACCGACCTATCTCGCCAAAGATAACCACATCCTCTGAAAACCAGTCTGTGTCAACGCTTAGGTTGTAAATATAGTCGGTATCGGTAGGGCACGGTAGGGAAAGGATATAGATTTTCGTCAAACAGCTTCAGTAGTTCGTGTATTATTCCTTCTTTCGTACCAATTTCTCCGGCAGCATTTCTGTCGCTTGACATTAGTTCCACAATAGATGCTGCGTCTCCAGACTCTACTTTGCCAACACCCATTCCAGGGCAGCCAGCACAGAGGGTCTCGTTAAATCTCTCCTGTGAACAGAGAACAGTGAAATTGCACCCATTGTTTCTTCCACTGCGTCAGGATCCGCACCCATTTCAGAATTAATCGAGGCCTTTGAATGGAAAACGCGGATAAGAACAGGCAAAGCTCGCGCACCCTTACTAGACGTCTCAGGTTCTTCAAAGCTCTGAGTTTATCTGCACTCACTTCTTGAATATCCTCAATTATGTGGCGCACTTTTTTTTGCTCTTCAACGGGTTCAGGTGTCGGGTTTCCTGAAAAGTGCTGTGAAGAACATCGAGAGTTTCAGGTGTCGGATTTCCTGCAAAGTGCTGTGAAGCACCTCGATCGAGAGTTGCTGGACATACATTGTTTCCATCGTCAGACCATTTTTCAGTGGAAGCTTATTTCTGTAAGATCACTGGATCTCTCATCAGTTCCAAAATTATCAATAAAATAGATCATGGTTAATATATATATATATATATATATATATATTTGTTTTTTTGGATGACCCCGTTAATTGACATTTAAAAAAAGAATTCCATATCGAGTTGTGAATACATTTATTATAAGTTACGTTGGAGCCTTCTGATCAAATGTCCTCAGCTGCACATTGTTACACATATTGCCCTCTTTGCTAGAGGCACGGGGTTCGATTCCCCGCATCTCCAAATTCTCTAGATATCTAATTCCATATTGAGTTATGAATACATTTGTTATAAGTTACGTTGGAGATGGCTCCAGTAGGACGACTTGGGCCTTCTGATCAATGTCGTCAGTTGCACATTATTACACATATTGCCCTCTGCTAGGGGCACGGGGTTCGATTTCCCGCATCTCATCAGTACATTATTACACATATTGCCGTCTTTGCTAGAGGCACGGGGTTCGATCTCCCGCATCTTATCTCCAAATTCTCTCGATATCTAGGGTTTTGATATCTCTGTTTTATCTGCGCTGTTTTGGTTTTAGTAATTATGCATTCAAATTATATATGTATATGTTTTAATATAATCCTGTTTTGTTATATACATTTATTGTAAATTAATAATAATAATAATATAATTGTACTTATTCCGTTGGAAAATCAATTCACCTCTTTGTCCACTAGTACCGTATAGGATTATATGTTATACAATTGCAAAAGTTTAGTGTTCGATTAAAATGGTTATAAATTAATTGCGGAACGGTTTGCGAACTAGTCGGCAAAACCGATTACGGCGTGGTATCATGAATTCATCATCTCCAACATTTTTCTTAGATCACAAGAGCGGAGCTCCATATTTGTTTGTATTATAAATAGCCCACCCTGATGACTTGTATATCACGATTTCTAGTGCCAAATTACGCGAGCTCTCGAGCTTGTGATTTGATCGACTGAATCTCGGTTTGAATTAGCAGAGGCAACTACTTTATGAGCTTTATATAAGTATCTTGATACCCTAAAATATGGTTAGGGTTGAGCCTTTGGTAGATGATCAATTACTCTCTGCATGTTTGCATTGCCATATTTATGTTTAGTATTAATTTTGTTTTGGCAACTTTACTTTTGACTGATCGACACCTCTCTTCTATTATATTCATAAGCACTGAACTATATATACTCTGCCATGTAGCATTATTTGTCCTGAGATTTCAGTGCAGAAATATGAAAGAATTAATGAGCAGATTAGTGTGTTTGAAGCACCATTTTTCTCAACAAAAAAAAAACGTAATACTCTGTGCCATCGTGTTTAAACTTCCTCCATATTTCGCTTATTTTAACTTTAATGGTTTTTTTAGGAAAGTTCAAAGGTTTGAAATTCTGATCTCGAAAGCTTTAAATGCCAGAGACTGCTCCAAGCAAGAACAAGATTCTCTTGAGCAATCTTTAAGGTATACTCTCAAACAAGTTTTATATTCATAAGTACTACACAATATATACTCTGTTATGTAGCATTATTTGTCGTGAGATTTTAGTGCAGAAATATGGAAGAATTAATGAGCAGATTAATTTGTTGAAGCATAAGATATCCTGGATTAAGCAAGGCGCTGCATGTCGGAGACCGAATCGATAGTAAAATGAAGGACATCAGCCACTCGAAGCCACTTGGTTCTTTGGACACTTTGCTCCAAGCAAGCACAGGAGCTTCTTGATAATTATTTATTTAAGGTATTTACTATTAACCACAAACGAATCCAATATTTATAAACCCTTTAACAATATATACTATGCTCTGTAACATTTTTTTATGAACTATTTGCATCTTTTTTACTGTCTGTTTCAGATAATGGACATCGGAACGAGATTGATTCGTTGTCATCACCGGATCTAGCTTCGATTACATAGTCTTCGAGCACGGAGAAAGGTTCCCGCACATGGTTTAGAAGATCATTTTAGTGAGATGAGAGCAGGGTTAGAATTTCAAAACAGATTTTGTCAAAATGGTAAATTTTCAAAAAAAAAATCTTAATAATTTGGCAAAATTTTCAACGGTATTCGACCGGTAAAATCGCCCCATCAAATCCCATCCCATTCCTAGATGGAAGTAACCAGTTGCAGAGAATTTCTTATTGAGCCGTCGAGGGTTGCAATCACTGGATCTAGCTTCGACTATATAGTCTTCGAACGCAGAGAAAGGTTAGAGAAAGGTTCCCACACATGCTTTAGAAGATCATTGCAGTGAGATGAAAACAAGGTTGGAATTTCTGTTTTCGACTATATAGTCTTCGAACGCAGAGAAAGGTTCCCACACATGCTTTAGAAGATCATTGCAGTGAGATGAAAACAAGGTTGGAATTTCAAAACAGATTTCGTCAAAATTGTAGATTTTCAAAAAAAAAAAAATCTTAAGAGTTTGGCAAAATTTTCAACGGTATTCGACAGGTAAAATCGCCCCATCAAATTCCCCGTTCTTAGATGGGAGTAACGGAGAGCTGCCACGCAACATTTAATGATGTGTAGCACCGTGGATATTGGTCACGGTGAGGAACATGACAAATCAGGGGGACATGGAAAACAAAAAATGGATGCTGCGACGACCTGTAGAGAAAAGAAAAAAAGGGCAGATTAGTCCATTGAAGCATAAATATCCTTGATTAATCAAGGAGCTGCATGTCGGAGACCGAATTGATAGTAAATTGAAGGACATCAACCACTCGAAGCCATAGAAGCCACTTGGTTCATTGGGAGCTTCAATTGATAGTAAATTGAAGGACATCAACCACTCGAAGCCATAGAAGCCACTTGGTTCATTGGGAGCTTCTTGGTAACTATTTATTTAAGGTATTAACCTCAAACGAATCCAATATTTATAAACCCTTAAACTCTATAAACTTAACTTTTATAAATTTATATATTTATAAAAAATATAATAAAAATGGTAATATTTTAATAAAAATTAAACACGTAAAAAACACATATATTATTATTTATATATATTGTTGATTAGATATAATTATAATAATAATAATTAATAATATTAAGTGTAACATTTCAATCCAATATAAACTTAAATACATAAAAACATGATGTAAATTTAAAAAAATTGTAATAATTTATTATTTTTTAAATATATATTGTAATTTTTAAGCTATAATGTTTTAATAAAATATAAAAACTAAATATATAAAAAAGTCATATTTAAATGGAAGATATCTATATATATACAAGTTAAACTTTTAAAAAAATATGTATATTAAAAAAGTTTTTAATTATTATTATTATTATATACTATTCTTTAATATAAAAAATATATGTGTTAATTTTTATTTAAACTTTATAAATTTATATATGGATATCCATTACCTATAATAGAATCGAATATTTAAATAATATTATAAAGAACATATTTAATATTAAAAAATATTTTAAATTTTAAATTTTGTTGCTATATATATAAATGCATTTATATCTTTCATATTATATATAAAAAACAATTACAATAATTCTTAGTATTAATTTTTTTTTTAAAGAAACAAATATGGAGGTCCAAGACCATTGCATTTATTTAGTGTTGCCAATATCCCTTGTATGTTTGAGAATGAACACTAGGTCTCAATCCAAATTCTCTCAATCCAAACTCTCAAGGAGAAACTTTGTTATACAAGAATTTAATTACCTTTCCAGCTAAAAATGTTTTAAAACACTTTCAAAATCCAAACACATTTACATTCCATTTCTTACTATTTGTTGATTTGATTTTGATTGACTTCTCATTTTCCTTGATGAGATAATTTCAAAATTTTCTATCCTAATAATTTTTTTCTTTAAGTTGCAAAAACAACACCCCAACAATACTTTGAATAAATAATGAGGGGATGCACCTCTATGGTGTGATTGTGTGAAAGTAAAATAGGAACAGGATTGCAAAAGTCAATACATAAACCAATGACTTGTCATTTGTTTGAATTTAATTCAATTCAATTGATTGTCCATTTAGAAATTAATATTCTCGATACAAAAACATTTATCTTCATATTGTTGATTCACCTAACTAAATAAGTATGTTATATTTAATCCAAATATAATCAATTGTCATAATGTAAGATTTGTTACTCCTTGTCAAGTAATATAACAAATCAAATTAACACAACTACTTACCTAAATCACAAATTAGATGCACTTCTTGACAATGTTGGATATTTGTTGCATGATACAACTAGCTTCCTAAATGGAAAATGTAGTAGTCTAATTATTAGATGTTTTTTGCCCTTTTCCAAACATTTTTTTCATGATCAAATTTAAGTATGTTATATTGTGGTTAAACTATTTCATGAATGAAAT